>LKNJ01000104.1:373-24371 GCA_002120245.1 Maccullochella peelii | reverse complement strand
CCCCGACACATACACACACACACAAAAAAAAAATTGGATAGATGGAAAAAGGGATGTAGAGAAGTTAATATCTCTAAACCGCCTGCAGAGAGAGTGATAGAAGTCTGAAGTGGTAGAAGTAAGAAGTGCTACATGAAGGTGAAGTGGTGGGAAAACAGAGGTAAGACAAAGTCAGTGGGGCTCAAGAAAAGCAGAGGTGGGAGGCGTTTCGAAGATGGGAGACCGAGGTGAGTGGGGCAGCAAACCGTTAATCGTAGCAATCGACGGCAGAGAGGATCAACGGAGGAGAGTGAAAGGTGAGGAGAGAAGACAGAGAAGAGAGAGACGGCCTTTAGAGACCCTGATGGGACACTAGAGTGAGGTCCCACTGTGAAGGTGTCAAATCAACTGCACGGTCCCTGGCCTTTGATTTGAACCAACCTTGAAATCCACAACACTGAGGAGTAGATGAGTGAGTGTATACAAATGTAATTCAGAAACACTACATAACAGGGAAGCTCCAATCGATCGGGCACCAATGTGTGTCTGCCAATATTTATAACAAATGATTCAGTCATGCTCCTTAAATTTTCTGATGAGGAAAAAAATAGGCGAGGTCTATCCTGCTCTGATTTCTTCTTTGGCTTCTGGCCCAAGTGTCTCTCTCCTGCCTCATTTCATCCGCTCTGGATTCTAGCAGTGAAACCAATTGACAGAGCTGTGAGCAGGAGTGGCTATCAGGCCCGCTACAGTGCCAGGAGCAGTAATCACAGCCCACCAGATGGAATGAATTCATAATTGATGTCGATTTTCGAACTGTTTGCAGGGATGAAGGAGCACCAAGCAGAAGGGTGCTGAAAGTCTGCAGCCCTGTGAGCTTTTTGTAATGTGCTGTAACATCTGGAGCAGGCTTCCTCGGCCATGGCGCTACTACAAAGCAAATAAACAAGCCTATTTCCCAATAAAGGATGACATTCAAACACACTGGTGTTCAGTAATTTTTAAAAAAAAATGGTTGAACCAGTGGTATCAGCCAGCTGCACTACAGAACAAACTCAAAATGTTCATTAGTTTTAAGCATTTGACATCACGTATGTGTGAATTGGTTTTGCTTTAGACTTTGGTGAGGTGACCCCAGATCTAATTAGACATTCTGAGGGACCTGCAGCCTCGTCGTAATGGAAACTAGAATCTAATTGCAAAGAGACACACAGTTTTTATTTAATTTGCTCCCTCTGTACACTTTCCTAACACAGCTGTACAGCAACTGATAACTGTGTATACTTCTCATTGATATCAGTAAATAGACCTGTGCAATCCGTTATTAAAGTAAACTTCACATTTTATTAGAACAAAATTAAAAAAGCCTGTATCAAACACCAATATTTGCTAGATCTATCTATCTCTTGGAAGCCATGGTGACTGACTGTGTGTCTTTGTCCCGGCATCCTCTCTCCACTTTGACGCCTACTTCCACATAATTTAATTGGAGCTTAAATCTTCCAGACATCTGGTGAGGTCAGGTTTAGGATTGTGTTACGTGACCTCTGATATTGTGCTGCCGCCCTATCTACAGACAAAAAGACCTGAGGTTGCATCAAGGGTATTGAAAGACAATCCCTCTGCATACACAAACACACATGTTCCCACACAAATACAGGCACCAACTACGGGCATGTTATCCTTCATCTAAAGCAGCACAATGGTCTAGAACCAGGGTCAGACACTAATTTAATACCTCATACAGTTCCTTCTGCTACAATGAATACTCAAACACTTCTTTAGAATGATAATGCTTTGTTTGCTGTACATGCCTTTGCCTGTGACATGTGTCATGTGTTTTTTACGTCATTTGGGCTGCAGGTTGTGGTTTATCTCTGTATTTTATCACATTCCCCCTCCCTTTTAGTTTCAGTTTGTGTGTTCTGTGCTTAACATATCTATATTTAATTGCATTAAACACTCTAACTTAGTGCTAATTTCTCAGCTGTGTATTACACTTTAAATTATTGTATTATGTGCTATTGAAATGTGACAGGCTTTGTTTTTGTCACCTTTTTCTTTTGTTTAAACTTAAAAATATACAGGTGAAATGTGTTTCTGTGTCGATATGTACAGTCTCCCTGTCCCATGGCATTTACTTCCCCCACCTGGATATTTCAGGCTCCTTGATCAACAGAGAACGATCTTGGCCCCCAGTAATCATTCTGTTTCCCCCTCCCTTAGCGCCACCCCGAGAAAAACAGACTCACAGTGAGTATATAAAGATCTGCTTCACTGGCAGCCCTGTGGCGGCGATTCAAGTTAGGTTTTATGTGTAGGATTTTGATGCATTAAGACAGAAAAATATGGAAGCTCACTGGACCACAGTGGATCACACTACACTCACAGGAGGAGCCACTCCACACAATCCTTATTTGAGCTTCAGTCTCTCTTCAAGCAGCGAAACAAAGCTGGGAGCTTAGCGTCTCTCATTGGCATTAACAGTCCACATTCAGAACAGCTGCAGCCCCCCAATGATGAGGCTGAACCATGGGAAGGAGTGCTAGCATATAATACAGTTGATGAAAAAACTTCACAGCATGAATTTGTTCTACTGATCCTTCACATTATAGTAGGAACACCCCCTTTTTATTCACCATAAACTGGCAAAGAAGAATGCAAACAGGGACGCAGGGTGTGGTGGTCCCGAGCTCATTAGAGGCATCTGCTGCGTCATGGGCGACTAGAAATGTACTGCTGATGCATTATACATGCATCCATTACCAGCCGCCCTCCTGCACTAACCTTTGTACTCAGACACGCGCATTCACATGTACAGACACACAGACAGAAGGATGGAGGAAAAGGTTCAATGAATTATGGATTGGTGCATCAAAATGTAAGCAATGAGCTGTGGAAGAGGCAAGGCAAATGTTTATCATTTGGATAAAAACTTGCTCGGTGACAAAAGCCAGAGAGGCGACAGTAAAATCAGAAACGTCTTGAATATTGTCCTAATACATTATCATGTATCTCTTTTCTTTGGATTTTGGACTATTTGTCAGACGAAAGACATTTGAAGATGTCAGTAATGTGTAATCACTTTTTTTCTGAATGTGAAGGCAAAAGATCAAATGTGATTGGGTCAAGTTTCCAAAGTAATTAGTTGAGCATACCGATCAATTCAACAGCAAAGAACAGGTCACAAATGCAGTATATTTCTCTCAATATTTCTCTCTGTCCGTCCGTGTTGTCCATAGCTTTTCAAACTTCTAAAAAAAAAACGCTCTTCATCGTTTTAAAATCTGACAGTGCCAATTTTGTGCTGCAGTGTGGACGCCGGGAAAACTTTTCCAAAACAATGATGTATGCCTGCGTACAGACATTCGGGTGCTGTGCACCAGTAACCATAGTGATTTATTCAACTGTCTCCGTGCTAGGTGGCATTTATGAGCTACAATTAAATCCCTATTTTATACTACAATTCTGACAGAAACGGAAAACATGTATGAATTAAAATGTTTGGCTAAATTGAAACAATATAAATGTCATAATCATAATCATAGAAAGTAGGAGGTGAAACGACAGTTTAAACTTGCTACAGATGACACTGTATGCTCTATTTAGTTGTTTGCCAACAGAAAGAGGCATTCATTTGGCATTTCAATTAGGGCAATGAACCTTTTGAAAATAATCTGAAATCTCTGCTTTGGGTGCAAGTTATTCACACATGTAATCAGAATGTTTAGGCTTAGGCACCTTTTTGTGTAGACATGGCAGGCCATAAAGTCACCAGCCTCCCAGTCTGGCCTGTGATAATTACTCCAAACTGAAAGGCCATCGATCAAAGAGCAGACGAGGCAACCAAGGCTGCCTGAGACGACTGGCCTTCTCACAGCCCTAAAAATCAGAGGCTGCACTGGCCTTGAAGCCTGCAGACATGAAAGGCCCGACCAGACCCTGACATGGCCAGAGCAAACATCATTGCTCAGCAGTTCAACGGAGGAGAGTGAAAGGACAGTTCAACTCCAGTTAAAATGAATACACTGTGAATCCAATTTTAACTTTCCGATAAAAGATCAACTTAAAAGCTAAATAACAAATAAAACGATTGTAAAAATATTTAATATTTACATGTTCTGTAATTACCATTCTGATTATACTATGTGATATAACCAACGCCCAAGAGCCAAGACAAGGTGTTTCTCTTGAGATAAAGCTGAGATGTCATTTGCAGTTTCTGATCCAGAACTGAACAAAGTAAAATTATCAAACTATTTTTTTTAATTTTTTTTTTACTCACACTAATCTAATGTTTAAAACCGGACTTTGACATTAGCGTTGAAGGAGGAGAGATGGCCAGTGGCCATGAAATAAAGTGCCTAAAGGCTTTAAGGAAGGGAAGTTAAGGTTTTTAGGGTTTAACGCATGAAAAATGAAAAAACAAAAAAAATCACGTTCTTTTTAATATTAGACCCACTGTGCCACTGGCTTTGGTGCATTTTGTAGGGTAAGTGTGTTGTGACCAACACACATACGCCAGTTTGTCAGTACATTTGGTGGTGAGAGTTGACTTGAAAATGAAAATGATTTTAACAGCTGGGTAGGAAGACTTCAAGATTTGTTTCACAAAGAAATTAGTATTCCTCAATTGCTGCTCCGCATGATGATAACAGCTTATAATAGATTTCCTTCAATTTTAGAGGGTGTCATAAGATTGTAAAGCCCCTTCAGGCATATTTGTGATTTGTGATATGTAAATACAACTGACCTGACATGACGTCAGTTCCGTTATAAATCACTCTCATCGTGTTTCTTCCCATACTTTTAGTAAAGTCTTGAATGGTTAATTTATCTAACTGGAAACGCAACGAAATACTCGACAGATCCCCATTTAAAACAAGGTTCGGAAAACGTGTTTTGCTCATCAAGCAAACCGATAATGTACTGCGTATGTTATAATTATCTACATGAAATGATGAATAGTGTGAAATCAACACATCTGAAGTGTGTAAGAGATTGTAAAGGAAGAAAAAAGAAAAGAGCCAAAAGAGGCCGCAATTAACCACAGGAAACAGACAGGAAGTTTATTCCATCTCTGTGTCACTATAGCAACCTCACTCACTTGCAAGTTGAAAAAAAAAAAAGTACAGGAAATGAAAAGAGATGGGGTGGGGAGGTTTCTCAACGGTTCAGACATTTTCAGAGCATACAAGTTGAAACTTGCTTTGCTGACACCTTTCACTGAATGAAAGAGTTGAATAAGAAGAAGTTGATTTGTTACACAGACTTTCACACAGATCTGATTTTGAATTTGCTAGACAAAAAGTTAGGAGTAGCCGGTGAACTCTTATACAGAGTCTCCCTATTTTAAATCATGATGGAAGCTCTGCTGTTGACATTTTAGGTTTTGACTGGTAGGCTCAGTAGGCACAATGTTACTAGTGCAGCAAATAAGCAGTGCACTGGAGCCATACATGCATGCTAGGACATTACGTCATTGACATGACGTTAGCCAAGAGGAACCTTCCTGCTCACCACCCATGGAGGATGTCCTACCTGCAGCAAATAACAATTTATACCAGAAAGAATCCTGATTACTCACAACACGCATAACTGGTCTGCAAACAACCTTGAGTTGTCCTCACCAGTCAGTGGGTCATTACCAGTCAGCTGTCCACTATTAAGACACTGCATGACACCATGAAAGACAGGACAGAACAGCAGGGAGGGTTGCTGTTGACACTGTCTATACAGGCCCCCAACCAGTTTCTCTCCTCTGCAGATTCATTAAAGGTACTCTGCTCTTTCTATCATTCAAACCTAGTAGCTGATGGACAGTTGCACTTTTCTTCTATCAATTCTCTTTGACAATGTGGTTGTGATTATCTCTGTTTGAAATGTCAAACAGACCCTTGCTATCCCTCCATAATTCTATCACTTGCTCCCAAATCCTGCTTGTATTTTAAGGTTTATGCTCCACAGCTTCAGCTGGGCTTCCAATCACAGGATTTATTTGACAATTCTCTTCACTGGGAGGCTTTTACTGTGAAAGGTATGTAGAAGAAGAATTGGATTTTGCATTATCGCAGAGCTAACATTGTAAAAGGTTGATCTAACTTGTTCTTCAGCAGTATAGAGTGTTTCCTGTGCTCTTCTTTGCACTTTTTTTAGGCAAGGTCACCTTAGATACAGATACTGTAGCCAGGGAAAAACAACTGTGAAAGACACTAAAAACTAACTAAAAGTTGTCTTGCTAAAGTCCACTGAATCAACAATGAAAACATTTCCATGCATTCTAGGGGCAACTTTATTTCATTGACATTTCTAAGACTGACCCACAACACTTTGCCACTTTACAGCCTCATGAATTCTCTCTGTTCTATGATGGCTGTAACTGACCTTTTCATGTTGTTCTGTTCCTGCCACTCTGCTATCCCATGGTTCAATCAAAATCATGCATTACTGCGCCATAATAAGGGACAGACTACATATGAGACATGCATGTATATTCGACATGAGTGATATATGCATAGCCGTCCATCTGTTATTTGTCTTACACTGTCCTTTTGCAGCACGTGCAAGAAATGTGTGGTGTCAATGAATCTGCACAGCTTTATCTAAAACACAAACGTGTACTTTTGGTGCATTTTGAAAAATGTTATTTTGATTGTAATATGTTAATTGGTACTACATAGTATAGGGTTATGGAATAAGAAAACTTTCTGTCAACGCTTTTTTTTCCAAAATATGCTTTCAATCCGTGCAGGTATTCTTGGTATTCCATTACTTGCATAAGACACCATGCAGGCCTGTAGTTTTGCACTTTAGGCAATAAACCTAATACATAAACAGAGAAAAGGGTATGCGCCAACCCACACTTCACTGAACACTGCTGGTACCGATCCCTTCTAGACCACTGTACACATCAGGAAAGAAATGCAGGAGTTGGATTGAGAGGGGGATAGATAAAAAAAAGTAAGCAGTAGTTTCTCTCTCTGGTGCAGCACAAAGTGGCCCAAGTTTTAGAAAATATAGGGTGTGACATGCCGTCTATCCAGCACAAACAACTTTGGTGAGTATCAATGCTATAAACCCCTGGAGCTCAGCACATAACTGTCGCTTATAAGTTGCCTGTGAGATTCAAGACAGGTCCTCTGTGTTAATAATGTTCACGGTGCAAGTGCTGACAGAGACTGCAGCAGGGGGATCAGAATCAGATTAGAAACAGTCATCAGAGGATTTAAAGGTTTAATTCTAATACCGCTTGAATGAATTGTTTATGGAGGGGTTACTGCCATGATGGCAAATTAACCTCCAGTATTGACTTAGGCTCACCCAGGTATCAATTAGGCTGTAAAAATATTTTAGATATTTAAACAACAGTTATGTAGCCATTGACCCAGAGAGAGTGAGCAAATGTAAATTATGACTATGACTAGTATTCATAACGAACATGAATACCACTGCTTGTTTCTGAAGTTTTATTTTCAAATCAACTAGCCTTTTAGAAGTTAACATTTGCTTGTGATGAGTGTCGCTTTTCCAGCAAAAGTGAAGGGATGACTCCATGAAAACCACATTTGTGTACTAAAAGATTAAAAGCAGTATTCTCAAGTCAAGTTTATCTTGTACTGTTGCTGTGTGTGTGATTGTAATGCGCATGTGTGACCAAGTGAGTACTCCACAGGAATACGGAGCACTACCACTCTCACAGAGAGCTCTTTGTGTGTGCACACTGCCCCTGAACCAGAATGCCGACCAAAGCCTCGTTGCAGCTTTGTTTGGCTTGCTTTCCTTTTGTTTATTCCACTTCCTTTCAGGTTCCTCCCTCTGCAGCTGACCAGAACGATGGCCCCGGTACCCGAAAGAGGGAGCGAAAGAGACTCATTGAGAGAAAGTGAGAGACAGACAGGCAGGCAGAAAGACAGACAGACAAATGCACTGTAAAGTGAATCTGATTAAGAATAGGGCCAGGGTAATTGACATATCGCCACAGATGAGATAGCAGACACATTCAATTACCAAGTTTATGATCAAAATGGAACTGGACACCTATAAAATCACAAACTAAAACTCTCCTGACAGTACTTCTGTCATTCTGCAAGTGCTTTTTGTTTGACAGTTTGTTAACTGCAATGCAGTCCTTTCTCACTGAAAAATAAAACAATGTTGGGAAAGAGGATTTCTCAAACCCAGGTGTGTCCGACCAGGGAAATCTTACACGTAACCAAAAAAGTTTTTTTGTCCATGTTAAACAGTCTATTTGTGACAATATTATGGCACAGGGTTTGCGGCTAGTTATCAGAGGGACGGCAGCAGCACGTTGATTTCTTAACTTCAACATCAGCGTTATTGACAGGACTCTACGGGGACAGCAGGTACTCATATTGGCTGAAGGGCAGAAACGTAACTGGGATTGAAACGGACAAACGTTTTGGCACACACATGCTAAAACATGTACAAGAAGGTTCATGGTTTTCTCAGTGGAATGAAAGGGCCAGTAAAAACTTAATCTGTTGAGATCATTTGACTGGCATGTGATTAGCCTAGCCATAGCATACAGTAAATGTTCATTTGTGCTTCTATTCCACCCCCATGGGACAAGTGGAAATGTGGGTCGTTACTAAATGTGTTCAGTGACATTAGTATGTGAAACTAAAAGTCATCGCCAAAATTAAACACCATAACTTATGCCACATTCCTACATGATCATAACAGATAGGAATGATGGCCAAAAGTAGAAAAAAATAGGACCCAAGTCAGACATTTTCTTTTAAAACAGACATGCAGTCACCTTCATTGCTGTCAGTGTCATCCTCCCAGCCGGTTATAGTGCCACAACAGACTTGTTTGCTTTCAAAACACACTCTGCTCCAGTGATAATCGCCATAGTAACCAGAGAGCTGAAACCCTAAGCGACCCGGTCCTTTTCACACGTTAATAATTACAGTTAACAGAAGCCTACATGCACAAGACTGTCATCAAACATTGGGTCAAAGATGACCAAAGTCGCAAGTTTAATTCATTAACACTTGCTCAGATTTGACTCTCAACAACGAAAACATTTCCTTGACAACGCAGCCTGGCGACAGGCCCCCTGGCCTCATCCAGGGCAAGGCATAAAGAAAAGGTGCAGATAAGGTCTCTTTGCTGAGTGCATATAAGCTGTTGACTTTATTCTGCTTTTTTTGACCCATATTTATCCAGGGTAGATTCACTGAGCATGAACTCTGTTTTGCAGGAACATCCTGCTCCACACTCGCACTGGAAGCTCTCCAGTACAATCACAGTCTGATCTAATGGCCACAGAGTAGCACCAGTGGAGAAATCAGGGGTCAAGTGTCTTGCTCAAGGGCATCTCCACAGTGGTAAGAAGTTAAATGCAAGTGCTGCTCTTTTGCGTCCCTGCCCAGATCTATTACAACCTTTCAATCACAAGCTCTCTCTAGGCCACTGCTGTCTTCCAAAGACTGATGGTGATGCTTTATCTGTAAATGAGCATACAACAAGTCATTTTATATAATTTACACTGCCTACAGGAAGTCAGAGAAGACTGCAGAAGTGCCCTCAAGCTGAGGCACACAGGCATGGTGCTTCAGAGGTTTAAGTGTTCATATTCCATGATGAGAGATTAAGGTTTTACCATGCACCCAAAAAAATAATAAAAAAATAGGTAACCCTAACCCTCTGTGAAACCCTGCAATAACTCCCTGTCTAAGCGAGGAACATCAGAACAGTGTTGAAGAGCTGGATTAAAGAGAAATATCTAAAGTAGTGCAGGTATTGGGTGTGTGAGCATTTTCCAGTCTCTCCATAACACCCCAGTCCACCAAAATGTAACATTTCCCCAAAGATTTCACTCATTTCTCCAGTTGCAACATGCATTTGTTTCACCAGCAAGTTTGCAGAATTTTCTGCATAAAATGAGAATCACAATTTTCACGTGTGCATTTTTCTGTCATTGCTTTTGAATTTTGGTAAGAACCGGAGATTAACTTGTTTCCTCTCCTTCATCTTCTTCCTTGACTGGGACTTATTCTTTTCTCAATTGTGTTTTTGTTATATACATTTTGTCAAGTGGTGGTATGTTTGTCAGTTGCTGATGCAACTTTGGGTCTGATGCTAAGGATCTTTCTGCTGATGCAAATACAGCAGAATCGTGGTCACGTGAGAATGAAACAACACTACAGAGAGTTATGAATTAAAATGACAATTTCAAAATGTTATTCTGCTTGACTCGGCTTAACTCGTGGTAGGCCACAATCGCAGTTTATAGCAGATTGTGAGTCTTCTCACACTTTGTACATGACAGTTGACCTAGAAAAAGACAACAGCTCAGACAAGGAAGTAGGAAATAAGCGTCAAAATGTAATAATGACTACACATATCCAAGTTATAAATGTATCTGAATATACTGACTGGCTGCTGTGTTATGTCACTTACACTGCTATGGACTTTATAGACTATGGTACTATAGGAAATCTATGCTTTTAGAGAGGAGTTGTCTCCCTTTTCTAAGCAGAAAATCATAGGTCAGGGTAGGAAAACCTTGTTAAAACATGCACTCCTGCACAGAAAAGATTCCAAATGCTGTCTGATTGTTTTACTCCAATGTGGTCTTTCTACTTTGCTAAATAATATTGCAAGCATACATGTGAAGTGAGATTAAGCTTTGTGCGCCCCTTCGCAAGCAGGGGACATGTGCATATCGCCGTTTTGCTTTTGATGCAGAGAATGATGTGAAAACTCATTCACTGCAGCTGTGCAACATAAGGTATAAACTTAAGTACACAAAGAGTAACACTGTTTTCATCCCAAACTGATTGCACAAACGACGCTCAAATTAAAGGCAACCCTGTCTTCAAGTGCTGTTATAAATGTCATAATAGACAATCCAACAACTGTGAAAGTGCACCTAGGAAAGTGTGGGGGTGAAGAGCATTTTAAGCAATGCCAGTAACTATGATAACAACGTGCAATTTACTATTCAGCATCTGCTGTAAAAATATTGCATTTAATTAAATTTCTTGTTTGTATGTAATGAATGTACAACTCAGTCAGATCACATGCCTTACATGGATTTTCTCTTCATTGAAATGGAGCAGAAAGATAAAAAGGTGCCAGCAAAAAAAGCTGAGTTTCGATATGGGGTCGATTGCTGACTTCAAAATAGGAGTCGAAGCTTATGAGGAGCGCTTTAAGGCAGAAACTGGGGCAGAGTAAACCCAGCTGTCATTCAGTTTCATGCCCTGATATGAACACTTGGGTTGCCAGAAAAACGAGTTCCTGCTGAGTCTAGAGTAGAAGAAGGATAATAAATTACTTCGTTTTTTTAAATAGGGTATATTTTCTCTATTGTTCTAACTTTGAGTAGCATTTTCATAGCAAATCCGTATTGAGAAATAGACTATATATGCACTGTATGGGGGCAAATAAACAATTTATGTCACAAAGATTTGTTTCTTTCTTTCTCTCTGCTGGAAACTAACAGCAGACCTTACAGAAGAGGAGGGTGATGTGTCTGCCCCCCTCTCTCCCAGAACGCACCGAGAAGAACTGTCCAGTCAGTCTTTTTGCGTCCAGGGTTAAATAAATCAATACGTTTTCACTTTCAATGGCACTGTATGAAACATCTGACCCAGGGCTAACTGCCTACAAGTGAATTTGGTTATGGTAATTAAGGTTTGAAAGAACCCCCTGTAAACTAAGGGGCTATCCATCTAAATAGTCTATATTTGCAAAACTCATCATCTCGCAAGAGCATTGTAAGAGAGTCATCAGTCAGGCAACAGCTGCTATACATCACAGTAATTACAAAGCCACAGAGAATGATTTAGAATGAGCAGAATAAAGCTGGACTGTGAGAGCACCACTGACATGAGGACAGATTCGCTGGCTGAAAAACTAATGACAGTACGGTGTGATAAAACCAACTTTGGTGTAAAAAAGGTTAGTGTAATGGTCCACAAGCTGACAGTGAAAATACTCAAAGCCGTGCATCAGTTTGACAAAGACATACTTCCTGAAAAGAGAATTAAAAGGCAGCCAACTTGCTCAAATTTAGAGCTGCAACGATTCGAATAATTCTTCAAGCAAAAATATCAAACATTTGCAGGTTCCAGCTTCTTGAATGTGAGGACTTGCTGCTTTTCTTTGTCATTTATGATAGTAAATGAAGAGTCTTTGGGTTTTGGAATGTTGGTTGGACAAAAGAATCAGTTTGAAGAAGTCACTTTGGGCTCTGGGAAAATGTGATTCTCACAATTTTTTGACATTTTATAGACTAAACGATTACTCATGAAAATAATCTGCAGATTAATCGACAATGAAAACAATCATTGGTTGAAGCCCTACTCAAATTCATGATTTAATTGTCCTGTTAAAGAAATAAGACCTCAAGGTTCAAGTGCCACATTTCCTTAACTTTAAACCTTTGTGAGAAAACTGTGTTTTGTTTTCTGCAATTTCTAGAGAAAATAGCATAATTAGAGAAGATAACAAATGCATGCAACAAAAATGCATGCATCACATGATGAAAAACTGTTTATTTGCTTACCACATTTTCAAAAAGGGAAATGAGACTAAGCTTCCTATGAAAGAACATCACGGAGGTCTGTAAGAATGGTGGGTGTCTGCGGGTGAGTTTATAAATGGTTGTGGAGTGCTGTATTAACTTTTTTTGTGTATTTCTTGTAATAGAATACTACTATGCATAGCTGATGCAGCGCAGGTACCTGAGTAAATGACTAAAATTAAAGTAAAACACAGTACAGTGTGAAGTTGGTTCGTCCAGCACACACACTCCTGTGCAAATGACTTTGTGTGTGCGTAAATGTGTGTATATGTGTGAATACCAAACAAAGAAGGGAGCAGCGAAGCAGATATCCCATCCAGTACTGGACAGTACAGCGTAAGCAGACTAGACTCAATCAGCTGAGTCATCCATCGCTCTGCTCCTTTAATCCTCTTCTCTTTTCATGTAAAAGGTCTTGGTTTGATCCTCAGACGAATGTCGGTTTCCTATCCTCCCTTATACTGCATGACTGACACTAATAGCTCTTTCCTATTGCATAGTGACCTTCAGGAACTTTCTGTGGCAAGAGCAACCTGAAAACAGGTGTTTCAAGGTGAGACCTGTGTGTTTCCTTTGCAATTTAAAGACTCTGTAAAGGTCTGAGGAGAAAAAAGACAGAATGATATAAGACTTCATGTGGACAACAAACACAAGAGGTTGTTGTAACTGTATAATGCGTCTTTGTAAAGAATCAGTGAGTCTGTTTCTCCCTGCATCATCATCAAAACTGAATAGTAGTCTAATCAGAATAAAGTGTGAAATCAGAGGGAAGAGCGAGGCACCAAAGGATTGCTCATTTTGGATTTTGGCAGCAGAAGCTCAGAGCAATAACTCATATAGCCTCTGTGGTCTGACCCTGCTCACTTCCTGCCTCACAGGAAACACGCTGCGCAGCCCTTGCCCTGCCCTTCCTGTTCCCTATGCCTGTATTCATACACTCACACAGTTTGCTCTGGTTTATGTCTGTTTCGTCCTCTCTTCAAGGTAATTCAAACACCAGCAACTCACCCAGGTAACTATCACAAGAACATCATGCGACACAGGATCATTTTATCTTACAGGGTGTATAGTATCTGCAAAATGAACTTTAAAACTCAAAACTAAAAAAATGTTTTTTTAAAAACATTGAAACTGAAGACTTTACAGCTCACATCGAGCACTGGTCTGCCTTGCGCTTCACGGACTGCAGACCCAACCTACCTTGTCTTTGCTCCTGAACCACAACATGAGACTGAGCCAATAAAAACACTGAGAAGCAGAGCTTGGAAAACGTCAGGATTACACATGTGCCTGGGCCGAGCTGGGCTGTAATTGAGAAGTGACATTGTTAACAAAACAGTTCTCCTGTAAAGACGGGAAAAGCTGTATTTAGGGTCCCCTAGAGAAAGCAGGGAGGCCCTCCCCTAAGCTGCTGCAACCCAGAATCCTCTATTGTCTCTATGCCTCATTTCCCCACAGTCTTTAATCAAACTTGAGTGGAGAGGGCAGGCCATTTTTCACCACAGGCCTTAACCCACAATGGAAATTTCTCCTAGAAATACTACTTTAACAGATTACGTGACAATGTGTGAATCTAAAAAAACTGAGCCAAATGGAACTAAAATGTGCACTGGCAACTTCGAGTGCTGATTTTAAGTTACATGTATCTCTTTAATCTGATCTGATATTTCTTTGCATGTGGATGCACAGACAGTTGCAGGCCTAAATGCGTGCAGTGTTTCACAGAGGCAAAAAAAAAAAAAGCAGAAAAACAGGAAATCAACCTGCTGCAACTGGCAGCCTTTGTGGCCAGATTTGAGTCAACGCATGGACTACTGCCTTTGGCTCAGCCTGCTTTTAAAGGCAGACTCCGAGAAGACCGATCGATGCACAGAAAGGCTCTGAGTCACTGTCTATACACAGCATGTTAGACTTAAAACTAACAAACTATCAACAGTACTTTCAAAAGATTTACTGTTGAAAACATTCAGTGTTCAGTCTTCAATCAAACTCTGATCAATATAAAACAAATCACAACAAACTTCTAGGCTATTTATAGGCTATTTCAGATGTGCAGCCTATAGTAATAAATGTCTGGCTCTGCCGGCACTACAATTAAAGTGGCATGCGGGCATAACACAGGGGAGAGGCTTCAGATGAAGCCTTGCTCCTCCTGCTCTGTTTTCAAACTCATCTTAGTGCAGCGGTCTGCTCTCTTCAACTTAACTGGCACAGCTCAGCCACTGACTGACAGCAGAACGTGCAGCACAGCAATTCAACACTTTGTTATCGCCTCTGCTCTCCCCTCAAGCTCCTTCCTCCACCGTCCTGTCCATCATTCCCTTCATTTCCATTCATGTTCAGTTGGAAGACACCTAAATGTGTGCTCCCTTTTCTTTTTCATCTTTGGTTTTTTTTTGTGTGTGCCACTCCTTGCAGCCCATTTGTCCTTTCCTCCACATTTATATAAAACGGGATACTCTGTCAGTCTCCAGAGGCTGCCAAGAATAAAGATTCAGGTCTCAATCAGCATGTGACTGACTAGGGAAAGCTGAGCCACTCCAGAGCAGGCCACCATCACTCAAGCAAAAACACATAAGTGGCTGACAGCTCTTCAAACTCCACCAGCTTGTAAACACAAAATAAACACAAAAAAACATGAAGATATTTGCATAAAGTTCTGCCCACCACAATTTACAGTGACTTGCGTTTAGATGGTACACTGCTATGGTGCAGACAGATCAACCCACTATGAAACAATGTAAGGTGCTGGACTACAACTTATATTGAAACATTTCTGATGATCCAGTTTATCATTTGCTCTAATTGTACTGCATCAGTGGGTTGTTAAAATAAATGACACTGTATCAGCCAGCTGTTAATGAGGATGTACAGCTTCAGAAACCATTTTTACCCATACCTGTTCACTTCCCTGTTATAAACACAGCAGCCATGGTTTTCACTTACTGAACAAGTTTTACATGCCAATCATTTATTTCCAGCTTGTCTAGTCATGCAGTCATGTTTCTATTCTTGAGCTCTGGCTAATTTTTCTGTGATCGTACAAATGTACAGTTGTCCAGTTCAAATATCTTACTAACCACACACAATGGCGAGAAAAAGGAAAATTGTCCTTTTGGTCTGCATTTAAATATAAACCTGAGTGACTGCTTTTTGCATGGCTTCAGTTCAACACTCCATCAGAGCTCCAGCCATGTCTGCTCATTCTTGGTTTAACAGAAATAGTTAACAGTGACCCCGGCCCCACCCTCTCTCTCTGTTCTCCTACTCAGTATTCCCTGGCTAAAAAGAGCCTCAGTGTGGGAGCGCACCAAACTGAGGCCCCACAGAAAACCACATAATTACAAATCACAATAAAGCCCTCAGTGCTGTGTCCCTGCCAGAGGCTCAGCTGCACCCTGCTCTGCTCCAACTCCAGGCTTTTGCTTACAGCTACACGGCCCCCCTTCCTTCACCACTTTCTTTCAGTCTGCTAACCCTTTCCCTCCTTCCCTCCCTCACCCCTCTTTCTTTCTCTTGTCCCCTTTCCCTGCTGTCCTCTTTGCCCATCCCTTTTTTTGTTCAAGTCTGCCACAACTCACCATAAGAAAATCTACACCTCAGTCAACACATCAACGGACAAAATAATCTGTGTTCAAATGCCCGCCCGACTTCAATTTATCCTCCTCAAATGGTATCAACACTTTAGATGTACATCTCACAAGCTCATACAAAAATACAGTACAGCCACACTAACAGGGCAAAAGTTCACTTTCTGAGCGAGTAGTGAACTGAAACACAGAAATGTGCTTTTATTAGCCAAGAGTTTGTGCCAGAGCAATAAAGACCTAATACAGTCTAATAGAGAGCTAAAGCTCCAGCTTTAAACAAACAAACTAAGCCAATCATTAAACCTCATTCAAGAGTAAGGGGCAAATCTGTCCAGTGAGTTAAAAGGTAATTATGGTTCCATTACTGCTACAGGGCATCAGTGATGGTCTGACATTAGGGTCACCTTAAAACAGAGTCACTTGCCTTCGTCTCACATTAACAAGCACGGCAGTTTTTAGCAAGGGCAGAATAATCATTGCTCCAAATGAGTACAAAAGTGTAACCGACTTCCAACTTGTAGACTTGGCACACAGACACGTCAATAAGAGAAGCTGCAGGGACACATGCAGGGAAACTACACAACTAAACATAATTTTGCAAAATGTACTGTGATACAGTGTTAAGTTTGTTTCTGGAAGTGTTGGATATATTTTGACTCGACTGAATGTGATAGCATCTAACGTTTGCCCTCATCATCTGAGTTGAGTCCCCAGAGCTGCATTGGGAAAAAAAAAAAAAACACAATAAAATCTGCAACTTAGGTACTAATACCAGCATGAAAAAAAGCTTTAAAAACATGTCAGATTAAAACATGAAAAGACATTCAAAGCACTAATTCTGAAGAAATATCCCTCTCAGTTTTAAATTATTGTTGCTAACATGAAAGCAGTATTTGAAGGTTGTAGGTCATAACAGGATTAATTAACTCATTTATTGTTGGGTAGTTCTAACTCCAGCAATATATCACTAATTCATGAGCTTATTGTTGTAATTTTTTTTCATGTAAAATCTTAATCTAATAAGTAGCTACAGTTATCAGATAAATGTAGCAAAGTAAAGTGGAGTAGTGGAAGTAAACGCAAAGTGCCAGTACCCGAAAACTGTTTTATGTACAGTAATTAAGAGAACAGACTTAGCTCATTCCCACCTCTCACCGCAGGGAGAGAGCTACAGTACAGCAAAGGATCTGGACACCATCCACTACTTCTTTCTACTTTCTCTTTCTACTGTATCCTGTCACTGTGCCATATCATCCTGTCATTCTGTAACTACTGTAGCTACAGCCTCCAGGTCTTGCAAACCAAAGGTTCAAAAGGTCAAAAAAGGAAATAAAAAGTCATAAAAAGGGATAGTTGGGTTGTGTTCTATCGTGATTTTTATGAACATGTGCTTCAGGCCATACCTAACTTCAGAGTTACCTCAAATACTCCTGATTAGTTGGCCATTGTGACTGTTTATGTTTGCAGCTGGGAGAAGTAGGGCGCTAGCAGAAATGTGGCTTCATCAAAAACTTTTTTTTTTTTTTTACTGCTCATTTTCTCTCTCTTGCACCTTTCTCCTTTCTTTATCGGGGCACTCACCCAATTCTGGGCACACGCTCACTGATACCTCCTCGGCCGTTGTTGTTGTTTTCCTTTTGTCAGAGTGTAATTACTATGATTACACCGACACAAGAATTATTTGAACCACAACTCCCCTGTCTGCGGGAAGGAATACTTAATGTGGATGAGACCATCGTATGCTCTACTTATTAGTTTTCCTAACCTCCGGCTCATCTAACATTCGACAACTGCGCTAGGAATGGAGGGCACACAACTCCTCGAGCCATTGGCACAGTTGTTGCAATTTGAGTTATTTAAGTGGAAAGTGCTAAAGTTGACATTAAAATAAAATTTAGAAGGACTGATGTAAAAGTGCGGACTGAGGTAGAGTTTGTCATTTTTAAAATGCATTTTCTCATTTTTATATTCAAATTCTTGACTTGCTGCATGCTGGTACATCAGAGCTGAGGGAGACAAATCTTGTTTCAGTTGGCATGTTAACGCAGAGTTTAACATTATTGGTGAGATCATTTCATGGAAACTAACCATGTTTGAAAGGAAGCAATAAACTAATTTCCCTTGGGAATTTCCCACAGTTATGAGCAGTTTACCTCCATGCCATTGCTAATGTTAGAGCACAAGTTTGCAGCTGAACACTGAACAAAAAACACAGGGAACCAGGGTGGTATTCAGCCTTAGGATGAAGTTATTTTCACTTTGGGCACAATAAGGTTCTTTCCTTCCCCTATAAAACACACACACAGACAAATGCAGTACATGTACGCATTATAGGGACTGTTCATACATTTCTGTGGCCATAAAAGAAAGCTGTAAGATGAGCTGTGGTTCTGACCTCATGAGCCTGACTCCACACACACACGCGCCCACCCAACAGCAGCAAAGTGAAAGTAGCTCCCAGGTTGCCAGCAGGTCTGATGAAAGTCTTCCTGGAGGACATAATCCCCATCGATGAGAGAGAGCCACTGAAACGCAGGAGCTGAGTCAGCGTTTTCTCTCCATTCCCTTGAACATGAAAACTCAGGTGATAAAAGCCAACGGTCTTTCTTCTCCCTATTTATCTCACTTCCACCAAAATTAGCCATTAATAGCCAGGTGTTGTGTGTGTGTGTGTGTGTGTGTGTGTGTGTGTGTGTGTGTGTGTGTGTGTGTGCGCAAGATACCACATGAAACTCCTATTCAATTCACAGACCATTTTATCAATAAATAAATAAATAAATGATTGAGCTGACATTAGCAACGATACTGAGAATACAGTTGCTCCCTGTGAAGAATTAGTGACTTTCCTGATTCTGGGCTCCAGGTCAAGCATGTGTTCAGAAGAAGATTTTGACTTCATTTATACACTGTAGGTTATTTGTTATGTTGTACAAAACATCAGAATGTCCACGGCTTATTTCACTTTTAGTTTCTTACAGAATTTTTTTTTTTTTTAGACCACCTGCTTTTAATAGCAATGGGTCTATTTGTATATTGTCTCCATATGCAGAGTCTTTGCGGGGAGCAGACACAGCAACATGCTTTGACATGCAAAACTAATAAATCACCTTTTCATCCCAGAGACACTTAATGTGCCACGGTTACGGAGAGCTTAACCCAAGAAGCTATGCTATTAAGTAATGAATGGTTCTGTTGTTGTTGACTTGCGTTTAATGTGTATTTCAATGTGTGCTTTTATTTTAAACTCTAAGCCTGCTAATCATATTTCCCTCGTGGGATTTTTTAACTGATTTTAGGTTGAATACTAGTTTGTGTGTTGTATTCGAGGGAATGTCAGCCTGCCTCCCACATGCCAAATTATACATCTCACGAAAGCCCTCCACAACACACACACACACACACACACACACACACACACACACACACACTTAAATTACAAGTGGCACAGCCCAGCCTGCGTTGCCAGGGATTTTTTATTTTTTTTTTTAAGTTAGAGAGCTTGGTATGGGGTCTCGCACACATTTCTTCTCCATTGTGCTCTGCTGCTTTAAGGGTTGTATTTTATGGGGTGGAAAAACAAAACAACACACCAAAGTACAAACATATTTTATGGCTCGACTACATTCTTTCCAAAAGTCTTTCTTAGCTTGAGGGGTGTGTTCAGACACATAACAAATGTGACTGAATATTATGTGTAAACAATGAGTTATAACAGTTCCAAAGTATCACAGCTAACACTTAACTCTTAAACTCCCATGCAATTGGCCAATTAAGAGGTGTGTAGAGCATATACAAATACATGCTTTTTTTCCTTACCGTGAAGTCTGTCACTTGCATTGTGAAATTCACACACTGACGTATGAGCATTACGCATTACACATTACGTAACAGCATACTGCTGTCATTTTTAGAGAAAATATGAAGAAGAAAGAAGAAGGGAGGCTGTTTTCCTTTATTATAAGTACAGGATGTTTAATGCAAAAAAAGCTTTAAATCAGACTTGTGTAAGGGGTTTATTGTTCAGACTCTGACAGACTGGTGCCTACAGTGTGAGGATCAGAACCAGACAGCTGACACAGGATGGGAGTGCTGGTTTCCTCAACCAGCCGAACAAAAGACTCACATCTACTTCTCTTTTACATGCAGCCAACTGAAAAAGGAAGTGACAGATGAGGGGGGGTGATGGGCTGAAACAGGAAATGACATCAATTCCATCTGCACAGTTAACAACCATGATCAAAAATGGTAAAAGAGAGAGAGGAGAGAGACACAGAGAGATCTTACCACGCCAGCAAAAGAAAAAAAGCTGTCTCGAGTGATATCCAAAGCCTAATCTATTTGACATGGGACATAATCGCTTAGTTTAGTGTGTGTAAAGTACAACAAAGCTTATTAACTGATTTTCATTTAAAAATCTTCAGGAATATGAGGAAATCTAACGATGAAAAATGAGCTAAAAGAGATAATTATGGTCTCAAATTCTTCTCCAGGTGTGCCGTTCTTATTTGATAACTGTGAAATCGCTTGTACCCGCGGAGGATCATCATTTGTCGAACAGACGGAAGCTCTGATTGGTTTTGGAAGGTGAACACACCACGTAATCTGTCAAGAAGAAGTCCTACATAAACCCAAGTGTCATTTCTTGGCATAAATCAATTTCACAGCACATAATTGAGTGCTTCTGGTGTCATTAATATTGCAGACGTCATTGAGCTGTAAGTGTAAGAAGCACGGGGAAGGGGGAGAAACAAGAAGAGGCAGGAAAGAGAAGGAGAGGAAAAGGGAGGATAAAAGCAATGCCAGGCTTCACAGCACCAACACCTGCCTGTTCAGGTGGTCTGAAAAGGGCATGAATGTGATCCATGTTATAACTGCTTATAGGGGTGTAACAGCTTCTGATCAATACATTCATAATAAAAGGCTGTAATGTTACTGAAGTGATCCAATGAACATATGACCAATATTTGTGAAGCTGATACTGTTAGAATAAACTCTTTGAACCTGTTCACAAACCCTAACCATGTGGGTGTAGCATCAGTGACCTAATAAATGTCTACTGTGAACCTCATTTTAGGTTGGATTCATTGAGATTAAATCTTGTTTTGAATACTGATCATACTGAATGTTTATCTTTGCAAGGAATCACAGTGACCTGAAAACAAAACTGTGTCGGAGCTAGAGGGTGGATACCCAAAGTTCGGACAAAAATTTAGAAATGATGTGTCGAGTTCGGGTTGGGTTCGGTCACGTCATACTTGACTGGGTGCTTCCAGTTCAGTGCTGGGGTTTGTTATTTACGCTACCACACATGAACACAGCACACCGGCGGTAAATATTCACGTAGCCTAGCTAAGAATGGAGGACGTCAAACTAAATTTGTCATCGTGGAAGTTAAAAAAAACTACAGAAAACCATGCAGGGAAATCGACGGTATGGAGGCACTTCGATTTGCTTCCGCTTACAGTAACTGCGTTTGGACATAAAAAACAGAATGCCAGACAGAAATATGCAGCCCAAGCCATGCTCTAGTCGGAGAAGGACTTTAAGTGTAGTTGAGGTTTGATAGAGAGAATATGACACACACTTCCAGTTATGGACAAAAGCTCAGAGCAAGACCTTTTGAAAAGAAAAAAAGGTCCATATCAGAGATTCAAATGAAGTTTATGGATTGCATTTGTCCAGTTGTCAGATAGTGGAGAGCTGAGGACAGGCAATACGACTGCAACAAATTGACCTTTCAATTGCAGTCTCGACAGTGCAGCTGTCACAACATAATCACCCTGAGCCTCCTGGGAGGAAAAACATACCCTCACCCTGTGTGACATCTAAACTATTCCCACCATCTATCACCTTCACAAGGGCCCCTGCTGCTCAAGTTATGTTTGGCACCTCACTTGGTGCTCTTTCTCCACAGAACATAACTCAGATGAACACCAACAGAAGCCAGAAGAAGCAGCTGAAAGCCAAGTAGTGTGACAGATCAGAAATGAGGTCCTGGGTAAAACTGAATCTGGTACTGGAAAACTTTGCAAAGCACAGTGAGGGAAGAGAGTACAAGCAGCTCCGCCCCGTACCTCTGGGAGAATGACACCTCCCACTTTCCTCTGCAAATCTACCGTCTGCTTTCTGACAGCTTCACTAAATCACCATCTCACATCGCAGCAGCACACTGTCACCCAGTACAAAACACAGAGATACAGTCACACCACCTGTTGACGACATTTTGAAAGATTCAATCTCTGATGTAGCTCGCCCTCTCATCAGATAGAAACTGTCAGTCTTTCCCCCCCCCTTTCTGCTTCCAAGTTTTCTATAGCACACGTTTGAACAACAGCTATAGTGAAGGAGTGTTGAAGGGACTGAGGGGATCAAACCGTGGCTGCACTGTGAACAAAGGCAGCAGGGATATTTGTGATTGAGTGAAGCTGCCCTGCTGATCATACAGACATGCTCAATCTTCCACTTGGTTAAATGTCAACTGTGGCCTACCCTCTGCCTCCATCCATATCTCATGAGCTTTTCTATTATGATTTTGTCACAAATTAAATTAATCCTCTCTCTCTCCCTCTCTCTCTCCCCCCCACCTAAGTGCTGCCCACTTCCTCCAAGACTGTTAAGGGTTAGGATGTACCAGAGAGTCACGGCCTCCATTGAAAACCGGAGCCATTTTCTTTCAGTGGGCGACGTTTTGACATTTGGCTGTTTAAATGTACTTTCAACATACAGTGGGGCAAAAAAGTATTTAGTCAGCCACCAATTGTGCAAGTTCTCCCACTTAAAAAGATGAGGGAGGCCTGTAATTTTCATCATAGGTACACTTCAACTGTGAGAGACAGAATGGGGGGAAAGAATCCAGGAAATCACATTGTAGGATTTTTAATGAATTAATTGGTAAATTCCTCGGTAAAATAAGTATTTGGTCACCTACAAACAAGCAAGATTTCTGGCTCTCACAGACCTGTAACTTCTTCTTTAAGAGGCTCCTCTGTCCTCCACTCGTTACCTGTATTAATGGCACCTGTTTGAACTCGTTATTAGTATAAAAGACACCTGTCCACAACCTCAAACAGTCAGACTCCAAACTCCACTATGGCCAAGACCAAAGAGCTGTCAAAGGACACCAGAAACAAAATTGTAGACCTGCACCAGGCTGGGAAGACTGAATCTGCAATAGGTAAGCAGCTTGGTGTGAAGAAATCAACTGTGGGAGCAATTATTAGAAAATGGAAGACATACAAGACCACTGATAATCTCCCTCGATCTGGGGCTCCACGCAAGATCTCACCCCGTGGGGTCAAAATGATCACGAGAACGGTGAGCAAAAATCCCAGAACCACACGGGGGGACCTAGTGAATGACCTGCAGAGAGCTGGGACCAAAGTAACAAAGGCTACCATCAGTAACACACTACGCCGCCAGGGACTCAAATCCTGCAGTGCCAGACGTGTCCCCCTGCTTAAGCCAGTACATGTCCAGGCCCGTCTGAAGTTTGCTAGAGAGCATTTGGATGATCCAGAAGAGGATTGGGAGAATGTCANGTCAGATGAAACCAAAATAGAACTTTTTGGTAAAAACTCAACTTGTCGTGTTTGGAGGAGAAAGAATGCTGAGTTGCATCCAAAGAACACCATACCTACTGTACGTCAACATTGCTGCCATATAAGCTCAGGTCCTCTACCAGAGGCCTGGGAGCTTGAGGGTCCTGCGTAGTATCTTAGGCCCATCTTCCTGAGCTAGCTAACATCCAAAAATAAACATTTTATTCAACTCAACTTTTTAAATGTAAATGGCCTTTTGGACAAATTTCAATCTGGCTTCAGGCAACATCACAGCACTGAAAATGTCCACACTTCCAGCTGCCCTCAGATCC
>LKNJ01000103.1:258091-294386 GCA_002120245.1 Maccullochella peelii | reverse complement strand
TATATATATAGAAAATGTGATTAGTATAAAAAATGTTTAGCCTTCTTGTCTTAACCACATACCCACTGTTGCCATGTTACGGTTTTGTTCAATTAACAACAAACACATAAGCTTTGGCTATAAGTTTGGCTTTTAATAACAAAAGAGTATTTGCAGAGATTTCACAGCTAATTATTTGTAGTTGCTGCTTTTCTAATTTAATGGGATTGTTCTATATTTAAGAGGTGTTTCTATTCTGAAAGAAGCCATTTGGTGGTCTGTTTTGTCACTTTACTAACACTAGGCTGATATTTGTGAGCAGTCTTTGAAAGGGTTCGTTGTCTATGAAAACACTCCAGTTGAGGTTACTTGAAATGCAACAGAAACAAAAACTAGGAATAAGCATAAAGCTGTTTTAATTACCTTGTTTCATATCATATTCATTCTCTGCTGTAGGTTATAACGCTGCCAGTTTGGGATTGGGAACACCCAGCGGTCTGAAACTGAACAATCATTATCTAAACAATTATCCTACATACCAATCTTTGGTAATTTAAATATGAAGAGAACCTTGAAGATGAATCGTACACTGCTCCACAACAGTCATTCCATGCACTCATGTTCTCATGAGATTAGAGCTGTAATTGTAATTATTTACAAAATGCTTTGTGCTTTGTTGACAGTGATCTAACTTTTGACACACAAGACAAAATGCAAGAACTTTCCCAGATGGCTTGGCCAATCATCTGTACTGTGGTGCATACTTAATTACCACTGCCACAGTCAAACTGAGTTAAATGCTGTTTTCTGTCGTGTTTGAGGTATTTCAGAATCGTAATTATCTTTCATTGTTGCCTCAGACAACAATGTGCATTTGTTGTGCAGCAGCTTGAGAAGTTTTTTCTCTTAACATTCTCATGGCCACTTGTTCAGTATAATTTGAACGGCCACTTTCAACTTAGTAGTACTAAACTAAAGTGCCCAGTAGCTGAACATATTTCATTGATCTTATACAGCATACTTGCATATAACTGTGGTTTAGAGCATCAAACACAGAGTGTATCTATAAACAGATAAAGGTATTTAAAATATATCCTGAAATTAAAGTTGAGAACCATCAACTGGTGCAAATGGTGGTACTAATATAGACTCACTCCTCACCAAATTATATCATACATGTTTTGTTTATTAATGCCAAACATAAAGTTGACATTTTGGATGAGAAACGCAATCCCTGTTATTATCATGAAATAATAAGTGGATTAAGAGCGTATGAATGAAGAGTGAGGTGCTGTTATGGCGTCACCTCCTAGTGGTAAACTGAGCAAAGTATTTTCTCTCCCTTTCTCTCTCTCTCTCTTTAGTTTCTAAAGGTCACTTTATCAAGCGAGATCTCTCACTCAACAACAAGTTTACCTGCAGAGCTGTGTTATTCAGCTGTTTGTGCTGTTCAGCATGCAACATGAGACCATTTCTCATTGACAATGTCGGCTGTTTAAGGTTTACCTAAGGGCCTCTAGATGGCATCAATGCCCCTGTTCAGGTTACTACTGGCTAATGAATATACTCCATGTGGAAATACCTGTTTCAACACTTAATAAGGAAAAGTAATAACCAGCAGTTTGGAAACTATTTGCTCCTGTATGAATGGACTTGCTGCAAGATCTGTTTGATGTAAACTTTGAGTTACTGTACAGTGGATTAGAGGAGAGGTAAGAGGTTTTGTGCAGATGTCTTAACTGAAACCACCCAATGACATAAGCTTACACATAGTATGGTATAATGGTTTACCTTAATGCGCATTCAATACACATTTTCTCTCATTCTCCTCCCTGATTTACAGCTTTCTTCCCAAGATGTTCTACATGTCAGAAGATTTAGGTAATTTCCCACTTCTTTAAATTTGACAAACTCTGTAATTTCAAAGACAGAAGCTTTGGATTTAAAAAAAAAAATGTTGCTTATCATATTTAAAGTTGGACAAGATAGGACATGCAAATAAGTAACTGAAGAGCTCGGCTGGTTCTCATGCTCAGGCCTATATTAGCCCAACCCTTCCTTCCCCTCTTCCCTCCCTCCTATCCCTTGCCAAACAGGATCTGTAGGATCTTACAGAGTCATTTTCTCAGGAGACAGGAATGTCAGAACACAAGGCCTGGTGCCTGCTGGAACATGCACCCCACATTCCCTCTAACTTACAGGAAAAAGTCCCGAATGTGTTGCTCATACATCCATTTAATTTTCACTCAGTGTGTGGCAACAACTCTGTTAAGAAAACAGTATAAAATGCTATGTGTGCACCGGACGTGTTGTAGACGCACACTGACTCACCACTGAAATTAGGTTGTCTGGTACAGCACCCTGCCCAGTTTTTACATGGTGAGTTAACGACCTTCGAGTTTAAAAAGAGTTTTATTCATTTTGTGAAATCCCTGGTTTCTCTTTTCTTTCATTTTCAATCAAATGTTTTTTTTGTTTTGTTACAAATTTGTCACAACACTGTAAAAATATGCTTTTACAAATGACAAACACACAAAACTGTTAAAGGATTTTTGAGATTTTTATTTTTTCAAAGTCTTTTTAAAAGTCTTTGTTTTGTGTACAGCTTGTAAGCATAATATTATACAGCAGATAGGCTAGTCGTATTGACTATAAGTAACCCAGGTGTCTCGGAATATAAATATAATACAATGAAATTGTGGCATTCAGACTGCGTTAAAAGAATGACACAAAATCAAAGAAATGTAAAGGATTATTTGGCTGATTTTTCAATCATCCCACATCACCATCTACAGTATCTCAGGTATTCGGACGCTATCGACAAGCAGAGGATAGAAATGTAACAAAACAAGGATATCCCAATTAATGCTACATTTGTCTGTGTCAGTGTGTCTTAAAGTTGGACACACAAGAGGTCCAAAGTGACAGCACTCCTGCATCTGTTAGCTCGCCCTCTCAACACTAGCACCGGCATATCCATTGCTCGACAAGCAGAGCTGCACGCAGTGAAATGTTAAAAGTCACAAAGTCCAGTTTCTTCCCATATCAGAGGTCATTTCTGCTTTAATTGACAGACCAGTGGCCGGAAGTTGGCGATGAGCTGCTGGTGGACTCTTTGTGGGACTGATTTGGGCTGTGGCTGTAGGTGGGGGAGTGAGTAACACTTGGACTGCTGGGAGGTGTGGAAGAACAGGAGGAAGACTTGGATTTGATCTGCAGCCACTTGTCTCCCAAAGCCTTGGCAAAGTGGTCATCAACAGACACGCTGATGGAGAGTTGCTGGGAGCGAGCCATCTGGTAGTTCACTCCGAGGCTCCTTTGGAAATGCTCCTCAACAACGTGGTCATAGTTGCATTTGGAAATCACTGGAAGAGAAAAGATGAACAAACATCAAATACACACCTCAGTGTGTCAGTATAAGTGAGTGGATATCTACATTATGATGCGTGCGTGATGATTAGGGAGTGACTGTCTGGTGGATGAGCTCATCCACAAGAGTGTGAGACTAACCTGATGATTGGCCTCTGTGGACCTCAGATCTGCAGGAGGGGTTTCTTGATGAGGAGATGCAAGTGATCACAGAGGGACGCATCTGAAAAAAATAAAAACAAAAGAAGAGGTGGGTCATTATTCAATCAAGAGTCAGCAAAAGAACTCTGCATTTATAACACAGCAACCCTGCTTTCTTTTCATCCCACAACATTTTTAATATCACCTAAACCTGACTGTGCTCTTCATCTCATTACAACAACACGGTGCGCAAAGTTAAATTTGAAAACAAAATGATTTTAAAACAGATTAAACTGGTTTGCCCAAGTCAGATCCCTCCCAGTGTGGTGGCATATACAGGTCAAAGAGAGAGCAGTCTGTTTGGTCTTGTTGATGGCATTCCTCCCTCCATTGCTCACATTTTCTTCCTGGATCCGGCTGGATTGCATAGCTCGGACAAGCTTAGGCCTGTAGACACTCTTGGAAGAAGAATGCCTGCGCAGTTGGATTCACTGACTACAGATGGGAGATGTACCACACTGCTGTGGGTAGCCTGGAGCTACAGTGAGACTACAAAGGGACACACAGTACTGCCACTTTTCTTAAGTTATGACAGCCCAAACATCCATGATCTTTGAGTCAATCACATTGAACCTGTTGATGACACATGCAGCACTTGTGTTTTTGGTGAATTACCTGGATTTGAGCGGTAGCAGAGCTTTTAGTCTTTTCCTCTGTGCTTTCAGGGTCTTTTCTTGGTTTCTTGATGAGGGCAAGTGGTTCGTCCATGACTGGAGCATAGTACACATGGGTGGGCAGAGGGCTGGTGGGGCTGGGTGTTGGGCTCCAGGTAGATGTGGGGCTCTGCGGCCTGTTAAACACTGCTGGTGCTGGCGCTGCTCTCTGGGCAGCTCTACCACTACTCCTGCTCAGGGCCCGCTCTCGCCTGAAACATTTATTCATAAGAAAATGTCATGTCACATCTCTTTGACAGAATTTGCATTTAATATATCATATTTTTAATATTGAATCATTATTGGAAACATGAGTCTCACCAACCTTTCCTCCAATGTCAGACCTCGCTCGTGGCTGTGCTTGCGCTTGATTGGATACACTGTTGGGGCTCGAGCTCGCTCATTTGTGATATGTCTGTATCTGTCTTCGCTTCTGAGGTGGGGTTGACCTGAAAAACAAAAATGAAAGTGCAGAATTAGAATAAGAGGCTTTAAAACAATACAATCATACCACCTGTGTTTTGGCTAGGGCCCATTTTCTGGAACAAACAAATCTAGCAAGACAAACTGGCATTGATGATTTTACTACAGTGATGAGTAACTGCTTGTTTTGATCCATGACATCGACCTGCATGACTGCTATTCGTGGGAAAACGTTTTTTTTTGTCACCGTTAATTGTAAACTCCGTTAACTTGTAGAACTCGATCTACCTGATCAGCGAGGGTTACAACACTACACAGCTGATTCAATGCTAACGGTAAATGTTGTTTTTCTACATCGTGTTGGCATTCAGCCCTATCACACAGCCAAAAGGGCACAATCAACAGCTTTTGTTGTGGATGGGGTGCCACACACCAAATTGCTTTTAGTCTTTGAGGACCCTGATTTGGGCGGCACCCATTTGTGAAAGGGCCATCAAGGAGAACACAATGTATTTTTGCAACTACACAAGTTGAAACACATCAACAAGAAGCAGATGACGTCACTGGTGTGTTGAATAAGAGAAATGCACTTTATATTCAGAGGGCAGGTTAAACCCACAAAATGATTTTGCGTGGTTTTATTAAGGCAGGCACATTACAGGAGTAATCCATTTGCTCTTGGATCTCTCACATCAGTAAGCTCACATGCTCAAAACAGTCATGCATACAGTCAAAACAGAAAGTACTGTTTGGAAATTTAATGGCAGCATAATTATACTGTGGCCCATTGTTTGACTTGTTTGACTTTGCTCAGTTAACCCTTGAAAATCCACATTAATGGGGCTGCGGGTCTCCTTCAAAGCTCCTTAAACTGCATTCAAATCCATCATTCAGTGCTTTAAAAGAAGTCACAATAACATCTACTAGCTTATTTAAATCACACAATGAGGTGATTATCTGTTTTGCATTGAAAGGCAATAAAAGTTGTTCACAGTGTCTTCACACCGCAAGTGCTTGCTCCAATCCGCATTTCCCACTGGCTGCAACACCTGTGAGCTACTGCTTCACACAGAGTGCCATTGTGGAGGAGGGGGGTGGGGGGTGGGGTGTGCAGGTAAAACCACACCTATGCTGATTTTCTAATGCCTCGGGCATGGATATTTCTTCCTTATTAGCAGAGGGAATACGCAGCCTGACCTTCTGTTTTGCTGGGTTTAATCAGATTTCACGGATATGAGTGTGAGTGACAACACAATTTACACAATCTTAGTTTAATCTTCAGGACCTTGAAAGCCAATAAGTATTAATAGGGAGTATTTTATTCATTATTATAAGTAGATTTAAGTAAATGTGAAATCTTTTCTTTATGACAAAAAGCTAAACATGTTCTATATTTAAAAATGTGAACGCTCTTGTTAGTGTATATCTTCCATGTGACTGTCATCACATCTGATTCTTTCCATTTGATACTGTATTTACATACATATCATGCAAAGAACAAGTGTAAATGCCACTGTGATGAACACGGGTATTATATAAAGTTGTGACATAACCTAAGATCTAAACATGTAAATATATAACACTAAAGTGTTACAGCATAACCATAGCAGAGACTTAATTCCAATAATACAAGTGGTCACTCTCATCAAGCAACATGAGGCAATAAAAGAAAAGTGATAATCAAGCTTACCTTCTAAAATGTAGACCTTGAAGCCACTGCTCATCCGAGTAATGTAGTGGAAATTAGCCACAGCCATGGCTCCTTGTCTTTGTCTGAGTGAAGCTAAATACAGAGGAGCACCTTGACTGCTGGAGCTTACAGGACACAATGAACCTCAGTTATAGATTGTATTGGAAAGGTAATGAGATGCTGGGTCTGAGCTCAGCCAGGTAAAGTATCAGGTGAGTGCAGATAGGCGCAGTGGCTTCCCTGTGACTCATTCCTTGCATTCAGATTGGCTGCTGTCGCGGCCAATCAAAAGCCCTCATTCATTCAGCGTTGTTATTATCCTACAGGCGGAATGAGCTCACAGGTAGGCCTGCCTCAAAGGTAGAAAGTGGAGTTGCTAAATGCCATCGTACCACAGTATCCAGTCGTACCACACTGAGTAGAGAAGCTTTGGCTTTATTCAACACTTTCTTTTGTACAAGATATCGTTACAAAAAATACACCTCTTTGCTCATAAATCACTTCTTCACAAAACTTTTGATTTCTCCCTGAGCCATGAAGAAAGTGAAGTGTGCCTTTTGTTTCCCTCCATGTAGTCAGCACCTGTCCCATATCCCTCCCTCCCTCCCACCTAATCTGCAATCTCACCAAACTGCATTTTTTCGAGCTCTTAGCCCACCGGAGCTCCAGTCATTCCACTGACCTGCCCATACACGCACGCAGCTGTACTGTGAGCCTGCCTCACCAGTAATCCAAAGGCTTTTGTTGATGGCCAGACAAAGACTCTTAAGTCTTGAAAATGCTGCTGCCATGAGAACAATCTCGCCTGAGGAGTTTGGCCGCACGTAGAAAGTCTTTGGAGGCCACTCACTCAGATGTGGTCACATTGGTACTGCTGGAAACAAAGATTGTAATTAATATGTTGATATGTGATAAATGCAAATCATATGAATATGACTGACATGTTTGCACATTAATGCATTGAGAATCAATAAAAATGATCCTCTGTGCTGCCCTGGTATTGGCTGATATATTAGCCTGTATCAGGCGATTTAATACTGCTGGTGATTATTGTCCTAACAGGGTGATAGCAGCTGCTAAAGACGATTGGTTCAAAAATGACATAGAGCTGCACATATAAAGGTCTTGCTGTAAATACCTCATCAAAAGTGTTATGTTGAGTTCAATTTAAGCTCAACAGTGCCCCCCTAAGTCATACACTGCAATGGCATGACATCAAAGCCTACACTAGGGCACTGTGTATGTGTTTAAAAAAAATCAAGAATAGCAAAGTGCTGTTTACCCAGTGGTGGAAGAAATATTCAGATCCTTAACTTAAGTAAAAGTATCAATACCACACTGTGAAAAGACTCCACTACAAGTAAAAGTCCTGCATTCAAAACCTTACTTAAGTAAAAGTATGTGAGTACTAAAATAGCAAAATTTACTTAATGTATGAAACGTAAAAGTACTCATTGTGCAGTGAAAAGTTTTTATTTGTCACGTGCAGTCAAACAAGTATAACAACAGTGAAATGTTTTTTCTGGAAGGTGTGCATAACACCACAACATATAACATATAGAGGACAAGATAATAAACATGGATAAAAATAGACATATGTAATAGACCTTATGTAAACTATTTCCTACAGTGCAATCAAGTTTGAACAAATATATGTACATAAAAAAATATATATTAAAAGTAGTCCTGTGCATAGTGCAAGATGCCAGATGTGGGATTGAGTTCACTCTCTGTCTGTCTGTAAGTGGTGTGTGGGGGTGTATGTAGAGAGAGAGCTCTCTGAGAGGAAGAGAGGGGTGTGCAAGAGAGGTAGAGGAGGGTAGAGAGGGGAGAGAGGCAGGGGGTGGTAGTAGGTAGTCCATCATGTACTGCTGTTTAAAAGTCTAATTGCTTGAGGATAAAAACTCCTCCTGAGTCTCTCAGTCCTTGCTTTGTGGCTACAGAGGCGCTTTCCAGACCATAGCATCCTGAACAGGCCGTGACTGGGATGGTTGGGGTCTTTCCTGATGCTGACGGCCTTGGATTTGCACCTCTTGTAGTAAATGTCCTGCAGGGCTGGAAGAGAAGACCTGATGGTGCGCTCTGCCGAACGCACCACCCGCTGTAGAGCTTTCTGGTCCTGCACGGTACAGTTCCCATACCAGACGGAGATGTTGTAGGTCAGGATGCTCTCGATGACCGAGGTGTAGAACAGTTTTTGAATGTGCTGTGATGCTTTGAACTTCCTGAGTCGCCTGAGGTAGTAGAGGTGCTGTCTGGCCTTGCTAACCAGGAAGTTTATGTGGGTGTTCCAAGTGAGGACCTCAGTGATATGAACACCAAGATACTTGAGGCTGCTCACTCTTTCCACTGGGGTCCCTCCAATCTGTAGAGGGGTGTAGCTTCCCCGCTGCCTCCTGAAGTCCACTTCACTTGCAAATGACTTCATTTGCAAGTGCATTTGCAAATGCATTTGCATTTGGGTCGTTTCATCTACAGCAATGCATCATATTTTATAAGATCATCATATGTTTGTAGCATTGCTGTCCTGCCACATATCTCTAAAAAGTCAACTTTTCATGAGCTCATAAAAAAACTTTTTTCAGCTTTGTGACGATGCATTTTCCAGCTAATCCAAGTTTATTTTTTAACTAGTTCATTTAGTTTAAGAAGTAGGAGAATTTTCTCAACCCATAAAGGAACACTTAATCCTTCAATTTATCAGAAAAAATCAAATTACTACATGATGAAGTACAAGTACCCCAAATTTGTCCTTAAGTAACTTGAGTAAATGTACTTAGTTACATTGCACCACTGTGTTTACGGTACATGTACATGTTTGCTCAGTGACAGATTCCACGCAGTGTAAACACTTTTTCAAACACAAATTCAAGGACTCTGGGCATAAAACACATGGAATCTGTGAGTGGGCAACCAAGTTCTTCTAGTTTTGGGTTTTCTCTGGTTGTTTTATTTACTATACTATACTAACAAATTGCATTGCCATTGCTAAAAAAAAAAAAAGAGAGAGAAATTATGGTCATTCAGCAGCAAAAAGTAACCATCACTTGAATATTAGTGTATTTTAAACTATTGGTGTATTATTAGTGTATTTTGTTTCAATACACAAGAAATAGTACTCCACAGTGTCCAAACCAGCTGTTAACATAATCCCCAAGATAATGTAATACTCCCATATGAGAAATTGCTCCAGTGTACCTTCTTAGTAGTGGAAGAAGGCTGCAACATGAACATTGGTATTCAGTATTCAGTTAATAAATAATTATGTGGTATTAGATGGATTCCTAAAAATGATTAATAATAACCCTGATATTTTTTATTAAATGGGGACTGAAACTACCAGACATCAACAAAACAAAACATGGGTCATATCTTGATATTGCTAATCATACAGGATAGTAAATAGTGATAACAATCGTGATATTGTTATTTGCTGCTTCAGTGAAGGTGTTCCCACCACGGCCTGTATGCACAGCAGTCAGTATTGAGGCGTGTTCAGAAATCAATAAACACATCGCTGAAACCGCAGCAATGTAGGACTAAACTTGAGAGGTGTAGGCTTTAACATTCAATTATTGATAAATATATGAAAATATAAAAGAATATTTTATATGCATTAAACATCAAATATAAATAATTGTCTTGTCAAATATTTTAATTAATAATTATTTATTCATGCAGAAAAGGTCAGTAAAGATCTCATTTTAAGGTCAAATATCCTACACAAATACTATTGTAACAAGCAAACAAATTGCAACATAACATTTTTTTGTAAACTGCTGAACTGTTTCATCACCTAATATGCCTTTTCTTTATGTTTCATTATTAGCATAAAACAGGCAATTTATTGGTAAATAGAGAGATTGCATCTATCTCTACCAGGCATTATTTTACTGATTCAGGTAAGAAATGCACTCAGCAACGTGTACTTGTGTTCATTGTCAACACGGTTCAGTCTCCACCACACAGTGCAGTTTCCATAGTAAAGGCCTGGGACTCCCCGGGCTCTCTGGGTGTCACCAACAGATGGCGCATCTTTCACAAATCTGTATCGACTTTGCTGAAAATCTAAGTAACACCCTGTGTCAGCGTCCTGAAAGCCAAACACTTAGTGTGCCACTGTTGTTTTATTGAACACAACAGGAAGCAATATCACACCAACACCCATATGCACCCCGTGGAGTCAACAGCATGCTCGTGTCTGACAGTGAGCGACGCCCCTGTCACCCTGCTCTCATCAGCACCACCATCATATCCCAACACGGAGCTGCGTCAAGTCAGACAAACACAGGCTTACAAAACAGGAAGTTTAATAATATTTCCTTTAATAGATTAAAAGACTTGGCAAAACAATGTCAAGATATTTGGGTGATGATTAAATACCTTGATTTAGGGCTACAACTAAGAATTATTTTAATTCCAAATAATCTATTTTTCATTTGAACTGATATATCATTTGTCAAAAAGCCTGTCATTGTTTACCAAAGCCTTAGGAGACATATTCAAATTGCTTATTTTGTACAAACAATATGGCCGAAACCTAAATATTCAGTTTACAATGACATAAAATAAAAAATAAAAAAAAGAAATCCTCACATTACAGAAGCTGGATCCAGCACGTTTAACATAAAACGTTAATCAAAATTTCCAGATTTCTTGCTGACTAATCACCATGTCAGCACTACTTTGATTTGCCACTAAATGACAGCAGCAAGCAAACAGCTTTGCTGATAGAACAACATAAAGTTACAGAATTAAGTGGTATGATAATAAAATAATCACTTTGGTTCCCAAAAGAGAATTAAATTTCCCTATTTGGAATACAAACTATTAGTTATGTGTTGAATTTTGGTTAGATTGTCAAGATGCATTGTCTTATTATAATTCACCTTGTGCTGTAAATCATATAAGATTTTTTTTTTTTTTAAATCCAGCAACATCCTTTTTAACGTGCGTTTATTTTGAAAGCAACATCCGGAAGTCATGTTCCGCACACTACCTAACTTGACTCTCGTCCAGCCTTGCCTACTCCTTTCCCTCAGGATGACTAGGAGTGACGCAGGGCAGGCGGAAAAAACTGGGGCTTGAGGGGGAAGGACAGGGAGAAGAACGGCGCTGAAGCAGGAAGGATTGTAGCTTTAATTTCACAGGTTCAAGCCCGATGCACGGCCCGATGCCTGCACAGAGGACATGAGAGTCACCTATATGGTTTCCTGTGAGAGATAATAATAAGGCATCATCACCTCATCCTTGGGGCGGATCAATTTTGGACACACTCCCAGGTAGGCTTCATCATGCCTTGTTATCACGGTTACTACTGATTACTACAGCGGTTGCGTTGATAGGTGGGTTTATTAAATCCATCAGATGTAAATGTAAATGTAATATAGTCTATTTCATTTCAGTCAGTCAGTCATGTGAAGCTTTATTTTTCCAGCTATTATCAAGAAGCTGAGTGATGGTTTGCTTTACCTTAGCTAATTCCTTCAGCTATCAGTCACGATTCCTTACTACTGTAATCAGGTATTAAAAACCCGCTCCTAATTGATAACGCAAGACTTTTTTCCTTTTAGGTAACATTGATCTCCGTTTGTGCACATGGAAAAGAAGCCTAGTCATTAGCCAGTCCATTTTCTTACTGAACACATAAGTTGTAAGTCGCATCCAGTTGGAGGATATTTGGACACCCCTTTCCGTCATTTTACTAAGTCTCAATCATGAACTACCTGCGTCGACGACTCTCGGACAGCAATTTCATGTCCAACCTGCCCAACGGCTACATGACCGATCTCCAACGCCCCGACCCGCCGCAGCAAAGCCCCGCAGTGTCGCCAGGGCCGTCGGAGAGGCGCCAGTCCACCAGCCAGCAGCAGCCTGTAGGTGGAGGCTCCGGCTTCTTCTCATCCATATCCAATGCTGTCAAACAGACCACAGCTGCTGCAGCTGCGACCTTATCCGAGGCAGCGGACCGGGCAGGGGTCTCCAGCAGTGCCAAGATCCTCCTGGTTATCGACGACCAGCAGACCGACTGGTAAGAGCAGTGCGCATTGCCAGCGCGGTGCCTCGTCTAGACAGAAATGTGTGCCAGACCGTGGGTTGCAGTGGCCTAACATCTAGAAGGTCATATGATTCATCCAGTGCTGTACAGATACATCACGTGTTAACAGCCCGTTGGCATCTTGCTCAGACCAGAAACACCTTGCAGATGTGTTCTAATAGTAGCAGGGGAAAAGCGCAACAGTCTGAGGGCAGAGAAGCCATTTTCATTTGACGATCAGCTGTTGCTTGTGTCGAAGTAATCTTGCATTCTGCCATTGAAATGCTTAAAATGATGCCAATGCTCTGGGTATGAGCTGATGCCACCATGATGATGCAGGTATTTTCAATTCGAGTGCACAGGAAAAATACATGCACCAGGTTAGTAAAGCCTCTTCACCAGTGCACAAGCGCTTATTAGAGCTTTGAGCACAAGTCATAGGTGATGAAACACTGCGGTCTTGTCTCAGAATGAGTCCATGTGGTTCTCCCACTCTGTCACAACAGGCAGGAGATCATACTTCATAGGGTGCATGTAAAATGCAAGGACCAGTATTTATGTCCTGCCTGTCAGTTCATAATAAGGAGGCAAAAGGGAGGTTAAAATAATGTTACATTAGCTACTTAATGTAGCTTTACCTTTTTGTTTATGTTGCCTTCAAAAGGGCTGAAACTGCCTGATCCTGATGCATTGCCAGTAGTTACAGCAATAACAGTATGCAGCATACTGCCACCGTATCTGTGAAAAATAGCATTTTGTTCCATTGATGTCAGCTTATTTTATGTATTTGACATCACATTTTCAGTGGTCAGGAATATTCTCAGAGTTTTGAAAATGTTCTGCAAATGCTGGAGAAAATGTCAGCTGTCAATTACAGGAGACATTTGCTGAATGAAATTCATGTTTTGTGTCTGATTCCAAACAACAATTGGATTCAAATCCTCATTTCACATGCAGGGTAAAGGTCTTCAGAGGAAGAAAGGTCCACGGTGAATTTGACATCAAAGTAGAACAGGTAGGTTTTACATGTGTAACTATTTCTGTGTTAGCGTTCATCTTTACTCCCCACCAGGAGGACAGGAAACGTATAAAGTAAAGACCACAGAGACCAGACTAGATAAAAGAAACCAGCCCCGTTTTACTGAGCCTTTTGACCAGACTGAACTTCAGTTGGAGGGATGTTACATCATTCTTTCACAAGACTGTCTCTGATTTATTTATGTTAAGACCTGAAATAGTATGGTTTATTTTTCTCTGTAGATTAATGCATTGCCATTGGCATTGTGAGTTGATTGCATTTATTGCTGGTCATTATTCTCTCTAAGAGCATAAGCAGCTATAAATAAGCCATGGGAAATATACCCCTGCCCATCCTTTGTCTTCACTTTGATCCTATTTTGGTTTCACAGCTTTATTTTCTGAGGCAGTGTCATGTGTAAGTCATCTGGTGAGTCATTTTGTTGGTTAGATCTTACTAATTTGTCCACTTGCATTGTAGGTGCACTGATCAACAACAGGCTTGATACTAACATAAAATGATTCACGGTTTCTTCAAAAAATAACAGATGAATCATCCAGCGTGATGGGAGCTACTGTGTTCATAGAGAGCCCTTACAATGACACAAAGCCATTCTGAGAAATGCAAACTTTTAATTGCAATCTCTTACAAAGATAAATCAGTTATTTGTGTAGCCTGACAACTCACCAATAATCATTTTGGTAAATTTATGAATAGTAATGTGTAGCCTTATAAGAACATCTATTAATACAGTATGTGTCAGTGGCTATTTATGCTGTAATCCCCCCCAACAGCACTTTGAGGAGACCCTGAAAATCCTTTTCTCTGCCTGAGGCATTTTCCTCCCTTGCTATTTTTGTCTCTGTACTTCATGTTGTGCTTGTGTTGTGTTTCCATTATTCCCCCTGTGGCCAGTTAACAGTAAAAAGCACACTTCAGAAAGTCTGCCATCTTATAATTGTACCCTGTTCAACCTGGCTCATGTAGAATAGGTGGTCATTCTCAGCCCTCCTGCTCTGATCACATATGGTGTTTGTTGGGGACTGACCATGACATTGTCCTTTTAGGCAGAGTTCTCTGAAATCAACCTGGTGGCCAATTCCACAGGCACCTACAATGTGGACATTGATGCGATCAGGAATGGGCACAAGGTTACTAAGTAAGTACAGTAAAATATTTCTAGTTAAGCAAGTTTGATAATCCACAGAGCTGCTGCAAGTTTGAGGTTATGTTGAAATCTGGAATTCCACTACACCCTGAATAGAAGTTCCTCATAACTGTCTGTCTTGTAATGCAGATTAATGTTTTGCTAATGTCCTCTGTCCCAGATCCTTTAAGCCAGACTTTGTGCTGATCAGACAGCATGCCTTCAGCATGGACAAGAATGGAGACCATCGGAACATGGTGATTGGACTGCAGTATGCTGGACTGCCAAGTGTTAACTCTTTGCACTCTGTCTACAATTTCTGTGACAAACCATGGGTGGTAAGTATTATTTAATTAATTTGTTCATTTGAAACCACATTGCACATTGAATTCAGCTGTATAGACATATAAAACTTAAATCCTTCTGATAAAATGTCTACATCAAATTTTGCATTACAAATGCTCCATCCTGAATATTTGTGTCTATTTTAGTTTGCTCAGATGTCTAGACTCTACATGCAACTGGGCCCAGAAGAGTTCCCACTGATAGAGCAGGTTTACTATCCAAACCACAAGGAAATGGTGAGTTCTTTGCCATCTGCTCTCCTGCTGTCCTCGCTCTCCTCCCCCTTTCCACTTGTGCTGGAGGATACTCTTAATGCTAAGCAACCCTTAAAGAGACACACACGCACACACACACACACACACGCACAGACAGACAGTTCCTCTGCGCGGGTCACATTTTAGGAGGGTAATTCACTTCCGTGTCAATATTCCATCTCATGTAGCAGCTCAGGGAGATCAAATTTTCTGGGGAGTGTCTGGTTTTTTTCATTCCAGGTAGAGGCAGAGACTTTATTATTTGTGTGCCAAGTCGGTGTCAATACAGTTAAACCGAGTCTGTTGGTGCAGAGCAGTCATCTCCACCCCTGCAGTCACAGGCTGACAGTACTGGGCTGGCTTTCAAGCCATCAATATGAATCTGAATTCCCTGCAGAAATAGGGGATGTGTCACTTCTTTTTTATTCAAATGGTTTGAAATTTGGTGTTTTAATCATTAGCGTACTATGATGAAGTTCATTTACGAGAAATCTGAGTATGTGTTAATGCTCTTGTTACAGATTACCTCCTCTCGGTTCCCTGTAGTGATAAAGATGGGCCATGCTCACTCAGGAATGGGAAAGGTAGTACTGGTTTGCTCAAGTGTTCAATGTGAACGCAATATTCATGGGACCAATGTATGCCAGTATATTTATATTTTGCACTTTGCTACCCCAGGTGAAAGTGGACAATCAATATGATTTTCAAGATATTGCCAGTGTTGTGGCACTGACCAAGACTTATGCCACATCTGAGCCCTTCATTGATGCAAAGTATGATGTCCGCATCCAGAAGATCGGTGACAATTACAAAGCTTACATGTGAGTGAAATAAGAGTTCTACTGTTTTCAGTTTCTACTACCAAAACGCCAACACACCGGTATATTTTTCTAACAAACGGAAATAGTTAAACATGAAAATAATTTTTTAATTCTAATTAACAGGAGAACATCAATTTCTGGCAACTGGAAAACCAACACTGGTTCATCTATGCTGGAGCAGGTGGCCATGTCAGACAAGTAAGAGCTGATAAATGCAGATAAGATGAAATTGTAAACCCTGTAATGTGTCACTGTGCTCATTATAGGTCTGTTTAACACCTTATTATTAGGTACAGACTGTGGGTGGACTCTTGTGCTGACATCTTTGGGGGGTTGGATATCTGTGCTGTGGAGGCTCTGCATGGTAAAGATGGCAAGGACTACATTATAGAGGTACTAGAAGGCAGTATAATGATACCAAGGAAATATGTGTCTGTGATCATAAGGGAAATCCATTAAATCCATCATCATGTTGATTTTTAGGTTGATGACTGTTCGATGCCACTGATCGGGGACCAGCAGGAAGAGGATCGCGTTCAGATTGCAGAGCTGGTGATTTCTAAGATGAGCCAGGCAGTTCCACGCACTTCAAGCCCTTCCACAGTTCATGCCACAGCAGGACAGCCAGCACAGGTGCTCAAACTGCAGATACTCCATACTTGCTCCACTAATCTCTCACCTCCTCCCCCTCAGACTGTATCTGTATATACAGATAATGAGTAAATACACAGTGAAACACATACATGTCCAGGTGCATGTGGTGCCTATCCATGCAAGGGTTTAAATATCAAAGCAAGGACCTTTAAGTCAGCAGTTAATGTAATGACTGTAGAATTTGTGTTGATGACCTTTTTGATATAGTGAGTATTCTAGCATTAGCACTTTGACCAAACTCAAGGCAATTGGTAAAACCATTGCAGAAGAAAACACGGTAAAGTTCCTGGAAATGTTACACATTCGTTATTCAAAGGATAGAAACAGGTCTCCCACCAATATTATTAGCACTCTGACTCTAAAATTGTAGCCATCGAAATTTAGGGTAATGTCTGAAAATAGATGTCTTTTTCTGAGTGGACCAGGTGCATTGACTCAGCTGACATATACTTCTATCAGACAAACAGTTTCAAGGATGGATGTCAGGCTTAAGAGGTTCATATAACTCAGTGTCATCAGCATAGAAGTGGAGTTTTATGTCATATTTATGGCTAATATAACCAAGAGACAGCATAAAGATAAAGAGTACTATGCCAAGCACTGATCCCTGGGGCACTCTACACTTAATAGTAGAAAGATCTGAGGTGGTCTCATCAGATCAGATAGGTCAGATATCACCTATGTGACACTGGACCAGAAGGGCCAGAGGGAGTCAAACTTCCTGCACTGGCATCATTTAGCACTCATGCAATGTTCCATTATTTTTTACGAAGTTGTGACCCATACTTTCTACATCTGAAGACGTCTCTGCATAGTTGGCATATAATATAATTTTCTTTGATGCTAGGCTTTCTAGATAACACAACATCTTGTGGCAGAATGTTTTTTCTGATCAAATTAAGACAATTATTACAGCGAAAAGATTTTTTCCTTCTATATTGATACATATTTACTCTCTCCCGTTTTAACTCCTGTGTGTTTTGTAGAAAGCAGTGTCTCCTCAGCCAGTCTCACAGCCCAGAGTACCACAGGCTCAACAGCGCCCCTCACCTCAGGGTAAGAACTTGACTTTTTCACAATAACACAAAATGACACCATTTGTTTTTGTTTAGAAATCATGTTTCTTTATTTCCAAGTCAAAGCAAGGATATAAGGAACGCATTTGAACGTGATTGCTGCTTTTGCGTTCTCCTGTAGGTGGTCCTCAGAAAAGTCCCCCAACTCAGCAGCGCCCACAGCCTCAGGGCCAACCTCCTGCACAGGCCCAGCAATCTGCTGCCAGCCCTGCTACCGGTGACCCCAGTGCACAGGCTAAGGCTAACCAAGGACCTGCAGCCCAGCCACGGCCACCAGGTCAGGGGGCTCCTCAAGGCCAGAGACCTCCTTCTGGTCAGGGCTCTCCTCAGCGAAGCCAGGGAGGTTCACCTCAAGCTCAGAGGCAACAATCTGTCCCCCAGCAGCAGCAGAAACCATCTGCAGGAGGCCCTGGCCAGAAACCTCCAGCAGGCCAACCCCAGCAGCAGAGGCCTGCCCAGCCCCCTAGGCAGCAGTCACAGGGTGGACCACAACAACAGAGAGGTCCTGGCCAGCAAGGTCGTCCTGGAGCAGCCACCACCCAGCAGCCCCGACCTGCTGCTCAAGGCCATGGGGGCCCAGGAGGACGACCCCCTCTGCAGCAAAAGCCTCAGCCCCCAAACAAACCCAGTCAGGACAACCCGGCTATGGGCGGCTCTCCACAACTAAAGTAAGTAACTGTATATGATAAATGATTTGGGACTAATTTCCTCTCATTTTTCATAAAGTGAACAGCTGACCCGAACATAAGATCCTTTCTTACTTTTTTCCTGTATTGAGATATGCATGCCACATGGGAAAGCTATTCATACTTTTTATCGATGAATAATCCACCTGAATGTGCATGATTTATTGATTCTTACATTTTTCAGTCCTTCAGCAGCAGTTTCACACAACATAACATTTCACATTGTCTGGAGAGCTTGTGACACATTAAAACAACAACAAGCGGAAGCTGGCTTGCAGTTTTCCATAACCATAATGAATCTATCACATCTGTCACAATCCATGTTCTAGGACGCAGGTGACCAAATTCTCTAAATTGATATATATATATATTATTGATATAGCTAATTACTCTGTATGTTTTCAGCTTTTATGAACTTTTAGATGTTTTTTAAAAAATTGGTTATTTACTATCTAACTTCTTCAGGTGAATTAATTTGCATTTGCATTCATTTATGACACAAATATCAATTTTGCCATCTTGATTTTAATAATTCTTGATAAAACAATTAAAATCTGCAGTATTATTGTCATATTATGTAGTAAAAGGGGTGGGTCAAGATATCTGATAACTATATGGAATTTGAATCACTACATTAAAACTAATTCCCACTCATCAATCAAATATGCTGTCAAATGAAAAATGAAAATTTATTGTTGCATATAATCAAAATGATCACCTGATGAATAATGCAACACAGTACAGCTTTGTGTTGTACTGCTGGCTGAAAAATATTTAAAAAAAAGATAAAGCTAAACTCAAAAACAGACCATTTATTACAACTGAAAACTTGTATAACTCATTTTGATTTAGAAGCTGTCAAAGCTGTACAAGTACACTGACATTTCATCTGTGTTTGTTGAACTCTTTGGAAATTTAGTCAGAGGCTTTCGCTGCTAAAGAATCTGTATGATTGCTTCTACCTTAGTGGTCAACACATTCTCCAGCTGATGGTTTTTATGGACAAATGACTGACATAATCCTGATTTTAGATTGTATTAATCAGATTGCATTATGCTCTCTTAAAATAGATACATTACACACTTGTCATCAATCCCTGATAAAAACATGCATCACTTTGCTTCCAGAAAAGTCATTCACTATTAATATCATATCAAAGCTAACTTGAAATGATAAGGTAATACTGAATGACTGTAGAGGAGGAATGCGCTTTTATCATCTTTTACTGAGCCCTTTCTCTCCCGTCTCTTTCTGTCTTGCCGTGCTTCAATCTTTTCATTCCATGGGTTTGCTGCATGACTTTAATAGCCTCTTCCTCTCCTCTATTGCCATTTTCCTCTCTTTATAGCAAGTCCCAGTCTCTTACCAATACCTTCAACATTCCAGAAACTCCAGCGCCACGAGCCAGCCTTAGCCAGGATGAGGTGAAGGCTGAAACCATACGCAATCTACGCAAATCTTTTGCCAGTCTCTTCTCAGACTGAGATGGCATAAGCCCCCCTCCCCTCCTCCTACTGACAGAAAGATGGACAGGTAAACTGGGCAGATTCCCCCCAACGAACAAGGACCAACAGGATGCCGTCTCCAATTCACGTACATTGACCCTGATATGAAAATGTACACACTTGACACCCACTGCCTAAATAGTTAAACTCTTTTAAAATGTGACAAAAAATAGAATACATAGTAAACTTAGGCACTGATGTCTGAAACATTCCTTGCCTTGCCTCAAGCTTAAGTAAGTCTACTCATCGTGTCGCACAACACAACACCACACAAAAGCCTGTATATGCATGAACACACATACACAAAAATAAGAAACAGAACAACACAATACTGCTCCCACTTGTTTGTTGGTGCCGTAAAGTCATTGTGGTCTTTATGTTGGTTTGACAACCAACCAAATTTATTAAGGGACTGTACGAAAATGATTGGGCTGGGGAAGAGGGCTGAATCGTATATTTTATTTTATAAAAAAGCAAGGCCCTCCCCAGTGTCATTCAACATCTCAAAATAATATATTTATCTCAAACATAACAAAATAGTGAAAATACAGCCACTCTATTTTTGAATAAAGAGCTGCTTAATAATAATATAATATAAATATAATATAAATTTATATTATGGCCACAAAATGGAACAAGTGACAGCTCGGTGCTGAAGGTCACGTCAATGTTTTCACCCCACTCCATATCCTCTGCATATGGCAAAATGCACCTCCATGGCACACATCTTTTTGATTTAACTGTTTGATCTCTTTTATTTAATCTCACAAATATAAAATTTGAAATAAAATAAAATAGAAATATGGGGTTATAAAAAAAATAAAAGACCCTCCCCTGCTCTCCCAAAAAGTTAGACTACCCTCCCTTTAGCAAAATTAAAAATTATAATACCCTTACTATTACTCCCCCTTTTCTGACCCCTTCGCTCCTAATAATTTTTGTACAGTCCCTAACTCAGCACAGCTGCGCACATAGGATGTCCAGTGTTAGCTAATGCTAGATCTGTTCGAGCTGTTGACCGCTCATGGTGATGTCTTAGCTGCATGTCAACAGGAGGCAATGGTTGCATTTTCCAACCCCTGACATTGGCACTTGTAACTGTGTTGTCACATTAGTTAGTAAAGTAACCTAGTAGGTGTTGTGAGTATGTTGTCGCTGCCACTTTTCTTCCCGTTTTTTGTTGCACAAGAACAAAAGCCTGAAAGCTCTCCACCTTGAAAGCATGCCTTACACAGACAAGAACGTCAGATCAAATGGAGTTGTCTCAGGGATGTCCAATTGATTGTGACACTTGTATGTGGGTGAGGGTCTTCCATTACAGTTTTATTGTGGTCATTTACCAATAATGAGGAGAAGCATGCATTTTAATGAGGTAGAATGTTTTTATTATTTCAGATGCATTTGCACACAGAGTATACTGCAAAAATTATACTTGAATACAGTGACACTAACTGATGTATGAAGTCTATATTTTCAGGTTTATTCATCTGCCACGTGACAAAGCAACAACTTGGTGTTCCCACTCTGGGATGCTGCTGTGTCTGTGACAGGTGCGGTATAGTAGGATACAGCACAGGCATGGTTGGCAACTGTTCAGGTACAGTTAGTGAAAATTTACATTAGTTACAGACAGTGTCATTTCATATTCCCTTGATTTCAAAGCAATGCAATGTAAAAACTTCTGACTGTAAACCAACTACGAATTTAGTGAATGTACTGTAAGTTAGTGGATTATGTCATGTTGATTTTAGAATTTAGCAGTTAATCAGTGTGATTTTGCACTTAAATAACTCCAACCCTGAGTCTGTATCATACAGTGGAGCAGAGTTTCTGCTTCCATATATGCCTCCCTGTTTTCAACGGGTTCATAGTCTGTAAGAAGAGGCTATACAATAAAGAAATGAAATAATGTAAAGGTACAGGAATGTCAACTGTGGGATGCACCTCTGCAGTAGATTTAGTACTTCCTGCCACCCCTCTTTCGCACTGACAACCCTTTCTTTGATCACCACTCTGAACATCTGAGATGTTACTAAAAACAATTCTGTTTCCAGGCACTAAAAATGTCTTCCAGAAGGAGTACATTCGAATGTCGATGTAGTATGGCAATATCATGCTTTTTAGAGAAGACCCAATAGCCGAAAGTATAAAGGAGTCCTGGTTCCCCTGCAGATTCTCCATGCTGCCTGTGTTTATCAGTCTATTTGTGTAGCCACAGTGACCCCTTGTGCTCAATGGTGCATAAACGTGTGAATGTTGTTCTGTAACTGGTCAAACCAAATAGATGTGCTGTACAGAGCTCTGAGTGAGCAGATTATCACCTTTATCGCCTGCTGCTATTTGTGCTTGTTGATATTATGTGTGTCTCTAAAGTTTTTATTTTTAATTTTTAATATTAGCGAATTTAAATTATTTTGTACATGCTTCATTTTTTTCCTATGAGGCAAGACTATCTGGGGCTTGTAAAAGTTTATGCATTAGTGATTCAGGACAGCCTACTACCAAGAGAATCAGTAAGAGCAGCCTTGTGTCATTGTTACACTGAGTGTGTAATTTATGAAAATGAGCCATCATAATTAGCATGGATGGTTAACTTTGAAAAATGTCATTCTGTCACTCAGAGGCCTCTTGGCCATATTAAGACATACCAGTTGCCAAGGCACCTCCTGAGACTGACAGCAGTGCAGAGAAGGAGTTTTATGTATTTATGTTTTTGATATTCACATTTCTTCTTTTTAAAAGTTTACATTATTTATGGTGGATATATTTGACAGTGAATGTACACTATTTTCTTTGTTACAGCTAGTTTTATTGTTTTCTAAATGCATTGTAGAATCATTGTGAAAAGATGAAATCCTTACAAATCTGAGTGGAACTGATTGTCAGTCGATGCCTGCCTGATTTAATAACGTACATCATAAATGTCAGTGCAAGAATCAACAAGCTGAGGTTTTGTTAATCAAAAAATAAGATACTGCATAATGTAAATCATGGTGGATTATTGAATTAAATGTAAAAAATAAAAATATTTGATGTTATATGCAATGTAGCTATATTATGTGAAAAGTAGTATGTTATTAAAACATGCACATGTCTAATAAAGTCTAGGACCAACAATGACTGTTTTATTTGTTACTGTTGACTGAATATGGAACAGTAACACTGAGGATTTGGGATAAATCCAATAATTCCTCCGAGGTTCAGAATTCTCCTCTGTTGCTCTTCCTGAGGTTTCTTCCATTTGCACCTTTTTCTGTTACAGTTCTAACCTTCAGACCTGACATGACTTAGTACATCCAGATCAAGAAATTAAAAATATTATTTTGGCCTTAAAATTGCCCATGTTCAACAGGTAGGAGTCGTGCTTGAAGTGCTCATGTCTCTGCGTGTAACACTGTTTTGTTTTTAGGTCATTTTGCTATTAGTGCTGTGGGCACGCTTTGCTCAGCACAGTAGTTGTAATAGCAGTCATACTAATGTGACCACAAGGTGGTGTGGGCCTGCAGTCTACATTATATAATTCATTTTAAACTGGTGTAATGAGCGTTCCCTTTATGTCTCTATGATCTGTTTGATCAAAACTATTCACTACATTTCATTCCATTCATTTGGCCAATGCTTTTGTCTAAAGCAAGTTACAGTATGTGCATTTAAATTTGATAGAGACATGAGCTCGATTTCAGCAAAAGCTGGAAGTGCATCCCTCTCAAACAACCACGTAAAAACACATTCAGTGCTATAGTTCAAGTGTTTAGGATTTTGATTCTACTGCATTATGAACTCCAATGAAGTCTCATTTTCATTGTGTCTTCTGAGGCATACATTTTAATTCCACAATTCTGAGTCATAATCACACAGAAAACACAAATACCAATGTGTGCATAATCCTATTAAACATAACTAATCTGGCACATTTGAACAAATGTTGCCTTGAACACCACTCATCATAGTTTAGCCTATCTCTTTTTCTTAGAATAATGGACCTAACTCATGGTTTTTGAGGAAAAACACATGTATTATATTGCTGTATCTTTTGGACTTTCATTAGGGCTGCAAGTCTGAATGCAGCAGCTGCAGCTGTGAGAGAGTCAAAAGAATGGCTGTGTTTCATTGCCTTGTTTTGTACAAATCAATGACTGCATCTACAGCTGAAACAAATAAATTAAAATTGAAATATTTTCTTTCCCTCATTCAACTATAAAGTGACTTGCCCTGTCAAAATATTTTGGTTGGTAGGTTTTATGCAGTGAGGGAGAGAGCTCGATTTTAATCACTAAATGGATCAATTTATTTTTCCCTTGAAAGATTTCATTGCAGACAAAAGTGTCTGGAGAGCAAAATGCAATTTGCAGTGAGGATGTTATATAGCAGCTCCCTCATGAAAGGTCAGTGTGGTTTTTAAAGCTCTGTCTGCTGGCTTGCATTTCCTATCTAGCTGCCCAGCGGGCCACACTATTCTCTCTTAACAAATCTAGGTTTGGTTAACAGTTAATATGCTCATCTGATCAGGCAAGACATGGTTTCATATTAAACGTGTTCTTGAAGATAATTACTATTTTTGTCATCGAAGTAAGTCAGCATCATTCACATGTACCACTTCACATTTTGAGCCTACACTAGCATAGGACTGGCTTTAGTATGTTGATAGAAGACAGCAGGCTGTTGTTGGACAGAGTTTTTCACTATCTGGCAAACTCATTCACAAGAAAACAACAGAAATTGTGATTTTCTCCCACTACAGTCATACACGTGAGGTGTAATCATTCTAATACAACTTCTATGACTTTGCAGGTCACAAGGATGCAAGGGTATTGCCAGCAATAGTCTTGTTCTGTTACGAACAGAGAGAAGACAAAAGGGGAGGGGCACTCACGACTTCTTCTCTGAGCCAGGATATTTCTAGAGCTGACCCATTTAAACAGCCCGGAGAAGCTGCGAGCACAGGTGCATCTGGATGGCTGCAACTGCTAACCTGAATGAGTAATTACATACCTATGTAATTTGATTACCTTAAGTGTCAAAACTGATTTGCACATGCAATTTGATAGGTGGATGTGCAAATTACGCAGGATTTGAATGGGAACAATTCCAGGCAAGAGGGTCAAATCACATTTGTTTCATTCACTTCAGATACTTAAACAGACTACATATAACCAAGTGTTCTCAATCATTCCCGTTCTTTAATGAATTGAAAAGAAACGCTAATGTCAGTCCACAATTGAGATAATAGTCTTTGAATGGTAAACAGTGGCTGTTACAGCTATTATACAAGGCCTACAGCCTTGCACAATTAGTGCGACTCAGTACTGATTTGCATTGTACTGTTGTGGGATGGAGAGTGAGAGATATCCATATTTAGAAGGACCTCATTGATTCTTCCTGACCGAGGCACAAAAGATTTGTTGTCTGTCCAGTCTTGAATAGCGGGTCCTTAATGACAGCCCTGCATTATAAAACCTCCTGCTGGCCTCAATCAGTGTTTGAAAATCTGATTTGCTAGTTTCGCTCTAACTGTAATATAACTGCATTCTGTTTCTACGTTGTTACATAACAATATCATAGTGACAATGCACCACAAATAATTCACACCGTCAGGAGCCCTCAGAATGAAACTGCATCCAGCAAGAGGCCTGTCTCTTCGTTCCAAATGTGTTTCCCCTTTAATAAACTTGCACACATGACTGAATGATTCTTTAGCCAAAATGGCAGATGATGAAGGATGAGAGAGGAGTGTGTAGTAAAGATTTAATTAAGACTCACCATGGGATGTCTTACTGTGACTCCAGAGACCAGGACAGAGGAGTTTGTGTTTGCTCAGTGCAGCTGTGAATAATATCTACACTATTCTTACTTTGACCTACATGTACGGAGAGGAGGATCTGAGAATATGCCCACATCTTCCCGTCTTATTTTCTCCGTGAGGCTGCCAGAGGCAGTCTCCTTATGGTAAAACCTTATGTTAACTTTAAATTGTCTCTAAATAAATCTCTGCTGGAGATAATCTGGGACATAAGAGACATCCACAGTGTATGTTTCCACTAAACGTTCTGTCGATATGAAGCTGCACTGCTGAATCCCTCCTGAGGTGCGTTTGCAGATTGTAGAAGGTTTACAAGCAATTTTCGCCTCCCTCCGTCTTATCCTCGTGACGTAGATTTTTATGGTCTCCATGGAAGACTCCCATCAGCACTTTACTTCATTCCCTTTGAAGTCAATTCAGTCTCTTTTGCTCCTACTCAGTGTGGGTTACCATGGATACCGCTCCCAAATGGTTTGGCTTGTGCATGAATTTGTTTATGAGTGTTACTTGGAGTGGATTGGAATGTTCTTTTTTTGCGCAGCCAAAATAAACACAATTTGCTAATTAAGCAGAGGAAAATAAGCACATTCAAATGGTTATTCTATTCTATTTTATTCTAGTCTTCAAGGCTCAAGATGCAGAGCACCCCATTCGGTCATGGTTTCTTCAGGGAGTGATCATGAAATCACTCCTTTTGCAAACATTTTCCACCTTTACAACATGCAGTATCAGTAAGAGTTCCTCTAATAAGTCTAGTGCACCCTGGAAAAGCCTAACAATCCGCTGAATATAATCAAGTCTGATCTACCAGGAATCAAAGCTATGCCAGCATGGCTTCTTCAGTTCCCCGTTGAGCCAAAAAAGCCTCCAAATACTTCACTTGGCCGCATCTAAATCCTCACATAAACACACGATCTGAGTGGTTTGCGCCCTATACGGACTGCCGCAACTGTAAATTATGTCTGGGGCAAGAAAGTTGGAAGGAGAGGATTGAGTGGTTTAATTTGTTGAGGACTTAATCAGGATTCATTTGGAATTAAGGGAAGACTGGGTGCATCTCCCACTGAGTCTTCAGATTCACCGCTGCTGCTTTTCACTCCCCTCTGAGTCCACTGAATCAGGATATCTACATATTTCATACAGGGCATGAAAGGGCCCTGTAAGATCTCAAGGAACCACCCACATTCAGACATATGTCTATCTAAGAGGTCTAATTCTGGCTGTGTGAAATATTCACCACTGCAGGGACCAAAGGCAACATCCCTGGCCTCCCTGGGGATTCCTTGTGAAACAGTCAAGCTGAAATGTGTTTGCCTTAACATCGCAGTCTAATGTGTTTTCCTTGTTTCCTCTCACATATCATTACAATCCAAAATAATGGAAGCTGAGAGTTGCTTTGTATTAGCCTGCCACACTGGCTATTTTGGGCTGGACTTTGTAAGCAATGGGGCCTGGCTGTGTGTGCATCCCCGCATCTCTTATGTAATTCCCTCCAATGGAAACACAGAAATCAGAAAGAAAGTTTGTACAGAGTCGCTTAATCATACATAGAGTTAATTGGAGACAGCTGGACAACTGAAGGTTGTTTACTGTGCCAGCATGAGCGAGGAACAGTGTAGGAACAAAGCAGAACGTCCAGATTCTTCCTTATGGCTCATTATGGCTGATATGTCAGAGCAGCATGAAAGCTTGCTTGAGCAGTGGAGGCAGAGTGAAGCAGAGTTGTTCTGCTTTAATGTTGTTACTTTGTGGTGGTATAAGCCTGATTGATCCTTGTCAGTGGGGCCTCTAATCAACAGAGAGCCATTGATTTCCTCTCCACAGAGCCTACGAGGTGCCTAAGACACCTGCTAGCAGCCAGCTGACAGACACTTATGCCTGGTAACCAACAGCTGACACAAACTGATGCCAATGCACTGTGCTGGAGAGGGTGAGTCACACATGCTCAGATAGATCCCACTCTCAGAGATGCTGGATGCAGCACAATGTGAGATCCACTGTACTGTCATTCTGAATCATATCTCATACACGTGGTATGTCACAGATGGAGTCTCGGTTAGCTATGGTGTTTTGTAACCAGGATGCAGGCAGGGAAAGTATAGATAATAGAAATGGAATCATCTACTGTGCACAAGCAGCGCAAAGCTGTGTAACAAAATGAGCTCTGTCAAAGCTAAGTATCATTGCAATCTTCAGCCTGATCAGCACAGTTCATCTGTGGTGATTTCTATCTGCTGTGAGAGAGCCTCAGTAAGCAGTTTTCCAGTGGTAAGTCACATGCTCCGGGGCCCACAGCCAGCTGTCCCCATCATCAATTCAGACAATGCAGAAGGCTGAGACGAGGTGTGCTGCACAGGGCAGGCTAGTGAAAGCATAATGCCACTGATTCTTTATCTTGCAAGATTGCCAACAACAAAGACAATGTGCAAGCAAGAAAGAACATTTTGTCGTATCAAGGAAGATTTCCACGGGGTACAAGAGCATTTCTTCAGGTGCCAATCTGAATGTATGTACAATATTTCATCAGTCTGAGGAGTTGTTCTCCAGACTCCAGGTTATTTTCAGAGGAGCAACTCTTGGCCATACAGCTCAAGTTTGGATAAACAGTCCATCACACCAGAGCTGCAACGATTAGTTGATTAACGGAAATTTAATCGCAACTATTTTGATAATCAAATAACCTTTGAAAGCAAAATGCTAAACATTTGCTAGTTCAAGCTTCTAAAATGTAACAATCTGATGCTTTGCTTTGTCATACATGATACATGTATGTATTCTGGGCTGCTGGTCGAATAAAACAAGGTATTTAATGATGTCACCTTGAACTATGGGAAATTACAACATTTTTCACAATTTTCTGACATTTCAAAGATGAGAAACTTAATGGATATTGAAAGCAATCCTTTTTTACAGCCTTACATCACACATCTACTTCCATCATAATAAAGTTTAAAAAAAAAGACAGTATATTGGCACAGGTCTGCTTTTTTATTGCTTAATTGTCCAGTAGTGTAGGAGGAAGAGCAGAAATGACCAGTCAAGTCTCGGAGAGGCCCAGTTCTGCAGGCAGCGTTTTTTTCAGTCTGTCTGCAAACTTTCTAAAAATGTAAATGTCAAAATCGCTTTGCCTCTTGATGAAGAAAGCTGATTACAAAGCACCTTACACTGCACGATGAGCAAACAGCCAGCAGTTCCCCCCGAAATGCCCATGCAGTTGTCCTGTTCGGAGATGAACGGAGACCGCATTGCTGCTCAGAGACTGAACACCCCCCCCCATCCTGATAAAAACACGCACAACCACGCCTCCAGATGCACGCGCACAAGCGCAGGCTCAGACACACCTCCTTCTTCCCCTCCATCACACACAAACACGTAGACATAAGCGAGTGTGAGAGCATCGCCGGGTGAAGTAGACAACATGTAAGGCAGCATGAAGGACGGCACGGCTCCGGCAGGCTCACAGCGGGTGCGATAAGGGTGAAGCTGCACCTCACGGAGAACAGGCTGCTGCTTCACCATGTCCACCGCATCCGATCAACTCACTGGCGAGACGGTAAGGCCCCTCGTTCACTCGCGAAACCTTACATTTCCAAACTTAAGGGAACTCATTCTCCCTTTCTGCCTCCCGGCGGGTTCTGTCCTGGCTTGAACCCCTGCTTCTTTCTTTCTCCGCAAATGATGTCATTCCGGGCTCAAAGGCATTAGGTCAGCCACAAAGGATGGAGGGCCGTCCGTGCCGCAGCACCAAAATAAAAGGGGTGCCCAAGTGCGTTAGAGCAAGTATTTGGTAACGCTTCAAGGCTGATTGCGCCTTGGTTTGGCCCCCGTGGGGAGGTTTCAGGCGAATCTGCATCGCATTTGTTATTGCCTGCAAAACCTTGCAGAAGGGTAGAATACAGTCTTCGAGGTTGTTTTTAGTTACAAATTGGCAAGCAAATGAATATAAGCCCAATTATTATTAGACCGCACGTAGAACCATAACCTCATGCAACAAAAATATAACGCAGGAAAATACAGCCTTTGGCTCTGTGAATATGTTATTTGATCGAAGGTTAATATAAAGCCGCACTTGTGGATTTTACCCACACAGAGAACATTGAAGCCAATCATACTGATTATGAATCCACGTTTTCAGACTGAAATTGTGGCCTCAGTGTGCAACTCCAGGAGTGTTTCATGGTTTCTTTGCTGTGTGCTGTAGCCATGGAGACAGTATGTGGCATGTGGTTTTATACTTGGGCTCTATTGAAGAACAGCCTTAGACCATGAAGATGAGCAGAGGGAGGAATGCATGCATTTAGTTAGCATCTTGTCCTGTCCTCTAATTTTAAAAACAAATCTGCTAATTTGTCTTATCTTTAGTCCTATATCAGTAGGATCAAACACAGTAACACATATAGAAAAAGAACCTAATAATATTTCTACCGGAATTTTATAAGTGTGTCTGTGGTGGTCAGTGTAGTGATGTCAATAGTGACCTATTGTAGACCTACATAATTAATTCCGATATTCTATTAATCTCTTGTGGCATTTTTTCCTTTTGGGACTTAGCTTTACAGGGCTATTTTTACAATATCCTTGCAAACCCATTAAAACAGTGGGAGCCATTGTTCATATCCATTAATGTATTAAAGCTGGGTAACTGTTTGAGACAAATAGATTGTGAACTACTATTAGGCCTATTTTTTATACCGTATGATAAAATGAAGTCTGATCAAGGATCTTGCCATCACCTCATTCATTTAAACCCAGAAGAATAGGATGATTGAAAGTAAGATGGATTTAAGTAACTTTTTAGTGGCATATAGTTTAAACTTTAGTACCTGTGCCATCATAATTTACATAATTTTCACTAATAGGATATGATATTAATAATTAATTTATTCCTGCTGTATTGGCACAAGTGACACAGAATTAGTCCCAGATTGTATTAATATTATAATGACATTCATCCATCAAGTAGACATTAGTGACTATAGTCCCAATGGTGATAGAACAGCTGATAATGAATACAATAATATTTACTATACAGAAGTTCATGTAATTGGACAAAAGTAATGATAAATGTAAGGAAAAGCTGATGCTGTATATAAAATTGATTATCCTAAATTTCAAAATTCATCTTGCCAAAAACATTGTCAGTGTTTTTACATTGATACCCACTGATCTGAATCTTGACATCTAGAAGTTGTTTTAAATGAAATAAATAATCCTTGTATGCAGCTGTAGCTGCTGCATTTATTTTTATTAAGAGCAGCAAAATACACACACAGGTATCCTACAATATGTCTTTGAAACAAAAAAATTCTAAGGAGCCAAGCAATGTAGTGAATAACAGTGTTTGTCTGTCGAGGTTGGTCTTGTGTGAACAGACGTGATATTTAGGTGTGTTGTGGAGACATGACAGGGAGATGGCTGGTCAGTCCCCTCTCTTCACGATGAACAGATGGTAACTCAGGGTTAGCTCGTGGGTGGGTGCCAACAAGAAAGCCCATGTGTGTGTGACACATAAATCCATTGTTGGATTGGTTTTGTCCATGATAATATTCAATGGCCTAAAACTCTGGATGTTCTTTAAGCAGAGATTGACAGCGTGTCTGTATATTATTTATTAACAAGATGTGAATAATTCAAACTGTAGAAAACAGAAATTATTCATAGCACTGCATTTTGGAAATTTTAAAAACAAGATTAATCACTTACTGAAACTCAAATTAACTTTTTATATATTTTTAAAAATATTTTGAGGCGTTTAATATGTAATTTGTTATAGGTTATAGGATTTAATGGTAAATCAAGACATGCTATTACATTACATTACTATACATTTGTCTTAGATTATATGTTAATCATAAATTGTTTAAAATAGCTTTAATATTATTGTCTACAACTGTGTTTAATGATTAATCAAGTTTTTAAGTAAAATTAAAAATGTACTTCTTTTTTTTACCAGCAATTTGATATAATGTCATGCAAATTATGTTTTACATGCCAACAACCTCCTCAAATATGCTTAATTAACTCAAGATTTTAAAATAATTAATTTGTCACATTGCTCAGATTTGATGTTGTATTGTGGCTGTTGGCATGAACTTGGTTAGTAAATGAGCAACTACATCTGTTAAATGTATCATACAATCATCATTACAGGAATCTGTGTCATGTGGTCAGGTTGTTTCACTTACATCTGATTCAGCTTTATAGATGCTTTTAATTGAAAAAATATTAAAATTATTTCAAAATGTGTGTAGAGATTTGATTAACAGACCAATCAAATGCAAACTGATCCTACTGTTGTTGGAAACATCTTACTGTCTTCCTCTTTCTTGCAGAACATTTACCTCATTTATACATTTAAATTGCATTGAAGTGTATTTGTTTTCTTCTCTCTCTTTCTTTCCACAGGCTGTGTTGATTTTGAATCACACTGAATGGAGAGCATTGAAGTTCCTTTAAGATGACACGAACGCATCCCCCTGATATACTGGCATCAACTCTATATCGGGACTTTACTCTAAATCCCCTTACTGACCACTCCATTTCTCTCCACTCCTCCCGGCAATGTGACTTGAAAATGATCGACAAACCAGAAATCATCAACAAAAGACACTGCCGTAGCTTTGACTTCATTGAGTCACTAGATGACCCACAGTCCTTCTCTTCCTCAATGGAGTACCCTTACAAGAGGGCTGAGCATCAGACATTAAACAAAGATCTAATGTGGAATGGACTAGATCAGCCGGGGCACCTTCGCTTTTCGTCTCCCGATCTGTTCAACACCAGGCAGTTCCAGCAGCACACCACCCAGGACAAAACCAGCCATCTTACATGGTCAGATTCTAAAAAGAGAACAAGATCTAAAAGCACTCCAAGAATTAAATCCACCCTCACTCCTGTGCCCATCTCAGTGTCTCCTCCAGGAGCCACGAAGGGTAGGGATGCACCTCAGGCTGCGTCAGATACCTTGAGGACTTCTGAAACACATAGAGAATCCTACTCCTCAAACAGGGCTTTTTTGAATGATGTGCATCCTATCAAACTTCAGCCTCATTCCCCACTCTATGTCTCAGACTGTTTTGAGGAGGATAAACCAGATAAACCAGCCATAACCCCTCATGTTAGGTGCCGTGTAGACATTAAGCCAGATGCTGCTGTACTGCAGCACACATCCAGGCAGGTTCCCAATGTACGGACTGAGCATCTTTGGCAGAGATACTCCCAGGCCAGTAGCAGTAGAGGTTTGTATGTACCACGACAGATTGTCTCCTCACCAACGCCCACTCCAAGCGAATGCTACAGTGGAGATTTTAGACAAGGATACCACTATACCACCAGCATGTCTCCCATCTCTTACCAGCATCTAGACATGCACAGAATGCCATCACCAACAGCACCATATCTGAGTCAAGAACAAAGAGCTTACTCAAATCCTAACATACCAACCAAGTTTTTCTATACAGAGGACCCTGTTCGGTATCCAGTCCATCCCTATTCTAGAGCTTACTTTCAGGATGATCGGTCCAGTCTTACCAGCCATGGTAGTACAATGACTAGTCAGTATGATCCAAGGACTCGATGGGTGCACACCCTTCCTGTCAGGTCATATTACACAGACCACCTTTCCAACAGAGAGCCAGCAAACTCTGTATACAGTAGGCCGTACTCCACAAGTGAGGCAGGATCATACTTTTCTCAAACTCCACTGTCTAGATCTTACTATGGAGAGGACAACCGCTTCAATCCTTACCACATGAGTAGCTCGAGGTTGTTTTATTCCAAACCGTACAGCTCTCCTGAGGAGCAGTACTTTCCATCAAGGCCATATCATACAGAGGGTCGCCGACGCCCTCGAATGTCCCAGGCCTTTTCGGATGACTGGTATCGCTCAAGTATATCTGGTTACTCTAACCAGTCCTCTCAGCACACACCACCAAGAGTAAGGCAAGACCCCAGTATACCCCCGTGGTTTACTAACAGCTGTGTGGAAACAAGTAGACTAGGAGCAGAGGTCAAAAACCACTCCAAGTCTTGGGACAATATTCTATATCCACGGCATGACAGAGAACAATCAGTGCCTCGTGGACGAAGCTATGAAAACCTGTTTTACCAAGCAAGGCATGGAGCATCCTCTGATGTTACATCTCAACCTGTTATACTTAACCTCTCAAGTTCACCAAGGCGCTACGCCGCCCTTTCGCTCTCTGAAAACTCATTAGAAAAGGGCTCAAGCAATCCGTGGAGGAATAACAAGAGTGGGCACTGGTTTGTAACTCCTGAGATCACTATAACAGACAATGACATATGTGCAGGCAACAGCAAGCGCCGTGATGTGCACTCTGTCAGCTGGGATATGCCGGATGCTGAAAATACACCATCTCCGAGAGTAATGCATCAAAAGCAGCCATCCAACACAACGGACATAACCAAAGACAGGAAGCACAACAACTTCTCCCTCCAGCAGAGTCTAGAGCAACTGGACGAACTCTTAGCTGATTTGGTCATTGATTACAAACCACCAACTAGCAGAAAGTCAAATGAAGACCTTTTAGACCAGCTAAAACAACTAATAACTGAAGATGATGACAAAGACAGAGGATCTTCTGGACTTGAAAACTTGGGGTGTCTGAACACACAGCTCCCGTCCTCTAAATCCAGCCCTGACACAATCAAAGACCCTGATAGTGGGTGTGATGCTTTACAAAGGAGTGCTGAAGAATGTTCTCCAGACCATAGCACAGATGAAGATGACACTATGGTGTGTGCTAACAAGAAGTGCAACCGGATTGAGAGTATGTTCAACGCCTGCTTGTACTACAAATCATGTCACAGTTGCTACACCTTTTACTGCTCACGAAACTGTCGCAGGGATGACTGGGAGACCCATAAAGAGACCTGTCTGTACGGTCGTGTTAACAGTGTGTGTCGACACACTCTTAAGTTCTGCAGAGAGAATTCAGAGATCCACAAAGCCTTCTCTCGCGTTGCTAAAGCTGGCTACCTCTCCAGAGGGAGAGGCGTTCTCTTTCTGGGTTTTGCTAATCCAGAGACAGCTGACAACTTCCTGCAAGTAGGGCTCGAGAGCCTCCTCATGTCTCCCACATACTTATCTCTCAGAGAGCTGGATGGCTTCAAGGACAACCTAGGTGAATACTGCAAGGAACTGCAGCTGGCAGGTAACGAGTACGACCCCAATGAATGTTTCCTTCTGAATGTATCTGTAGCTGTTGGTGAACTAGTGCCTAACAGACCTTCACCAAGGGTCCAAGCACCAACAGTTCGAAAATATGCAAAGGTGTCCTTGGCCTCTTCAAGCCCTGACAAAAAGGTACTCAAGAAGGATAGTGAAATGGAAACTCTCATCCTCACTCCGCCTCCAGGCACACTGGACATTGACAAGGAGGGGGAGGAGGGAAGAAAAGCCAGAGAGGTGTGTTTTGTCAATATCCAGCGTGAGCTCAGGACAAGAGGAGTCTTTCTTCGTCACGAGTACCCCAAAATCTATAATCAGCTGTGTGAGTTTGTGGAGAGCAACAAAGGGTTCACTCCAACTACAATTTACCCACTAGATAAGAGAACAGGGAAACAGTTTATGTGCATGATCATGGCTGCATCTGAGCCAAGAACACTGGACTGGGTGGGTACCCCTCATCTCTTGGATGATATTATATAGTATAGCACTAAACAGTAATGATAATGATGTCAGCTACACTAAATGTACATACTGTAAATACATGGTGTGGTTTAGCAAATTGAACATTGGTAAGGAAATATGTGTATATATGTGACCAATCTCTCTTTCTGTCTCTCTCTTTCTCTTATTTCTCTCTGTTGCCACACACTTACACACACACTCACACACATACAGTATATACACACATTTTTAAAGGTTATGTTGTTTTTGGCTTGTTTTGATCCTGTTGCACTCAGAAGAGTTAATAGCCTGCATGTAGACTAGGCACAAACCCAGTTATCCAGGTGTTTAAGATGTGAACATGTATGAGCTGTGCAGTTTCTGCGGACAATGTATGAAGCACACAATATTTATGAAGTACACATCTCATTGCCACCACATAATAATAGACACAGCCAGGTCTCATATTGTAACAGTCATCCACTATTGATTTCTACAACAAATGTTATATCAGAAATTGATATTATAACTTGTTACAGTGGTTGTAATATTACAACTGTTTATTAGTACTTAAGTATTATTTCCTAAGTATACTGTAGTTGTGTGGGTATTTTTTTTATTATTGCTATATTAGTTATTGTTTGATAGATGAAGAAGTACAATCAAACCACCTATTTGTTTTCCCACTTCAATAAAAACTTTAGTTGGAACTTATTTCATCTTGTGATAAGACTTGATGTCATTCTTGTATAAATTGCTTTGTTTGAAAGTGGCCTTCAGTCGAAAAAAAAAATGCATTTGACACAAAGCAATGTATAGATTTAGCTATTTCTAAAGGCTTGACAGCTCTTGACTTAGGTTATTTGAACTACCATTGTAAATGAACAATTATTTTGCTCAAAGCATGTTATTTATATTCAGGTATTTTAATATTGATTGCTTATAATTAGATTTATTATGTTAATGAGATACCATTTGATGCTTAGAAATGTAAGAGGTATATATA
>LKNJ01000103.1:226432-258049 GCA_002120245.1 Maccullochella peelii | reverse complement strand
TATATATTGATTATTAGATCATTTGAACATCATGACCTTGAGACCTTATTGTAACTAATACCACAGTATGTTCTTAAACAATATGCAATAAAAGAGCAACCTTAACATCTATATTGTAAAATCCTATTTTATTATTAATATTGAGTATTCCCTTGGAGCCAAGAGCTGCAAAGACGTTGTTTGCACTAAAACATAAATTATATAATGAGAATGTTCCTAACACAGCTGCAGCACTGAACCCAGATATGATGATATGCCTGCTTCCATTGCCAATGTTAATCTAAGGTTGCTCTTTTACTTGATTATATATTTCTTTGTGCAAGACCTTCCTCAACTTTCTATTTTGTGATGTTTATAACCCATATATAAATATATAATAAATGGAATTTAACGAGTGACCTTGTGGCTTTGCATTTCTCTTCCAGTACTTCCTTATTAGGCATTTGAACAGAAGGGTAAAATAATACAGTTCCCATCAATAGGACTGATATACACATTGATCAATATGTCTGAAGACATCAGCCACCTGTTCCTTTCGCTCTTCAGCTAGGATGTTTAAGATTTCACATATTGTTTTCTGAAACACATGCAGGAGTATTCAAACAAGAAAAATAAGAATAATCAACCCCCATCCCTTAAAAGGTAGAAATGGCCAGTGCATTACATAAGAATTCAGAATAAATGTTTATTTAGTGCAAAAACTATATCATAACACAAAATGCCAGTAGGTTGAAATCTTTCAAACTGTATTGATAAAGTGTCATTCATTTGATGCTCCTTCCTGGATCTACCTGATGTCAAAATATTGATACTCTGTCAGTGTTAATGCAAGAGAGTATGACATGAAAATATTTTGTTAGTGTAACTACGTTATGGTGCCTGTTTACAGTCATCATCTTTTACAGTAGGTTTAAGACTAGGATATGGATGGATGAGGTGTGCAGCACACGTTTATAGTTCAAGCTTTTAACAAGATGCGGCAAACAACGTTTCGACAAACAGCATGTGAATTTACATGAGTCAATTCACTCTGATGAAGATATGGTGTGCTCCAAATCTCATCCCTCCATATCCTGAGTCATTGTCCTTTCTGTTGAGGCTGGTTTGAGTTTCAAATAGGCTGATGCGTGGAGATTCCCTCATCCTTTAAAAATACATTTTTTTTTTTTTTACTAATGTGCTATAACACGTCTGATTCATGTTACTATAACATGTTGCCTACTCAAGGTTTTACAATGTTTCTTCTTCTATGTTATTAGACCACCACCTAGTGGAGTAATGCATGTATTACTTTGTTTTATTTAGCTATTCTGAGCAGCACTGTACCCATGATCATGTCCATAATTGATTGGATTGGAACATACAGCTTTTTGTTTTGCCTGTGTTATACTACATTGTAATATTACAGTACTATCAGGGGAGGAAGTTCAGGTAAATGTCCTGCTTTAGTGACCTTTTTAACCAGTGTAGATCTAGATACTAACAAAGTGCACCTCAGTCAAATAATGTGTTCCAGTCCATTCAACTAGGGACATGCCTGTGCTGACAGTGTTGACATTTGTATCAATCTTTTCATTACCTGTAAATTTATAAATTAATATGATTTAGCTGTAAATTTCTAAATATCATTTTGTCAGACAGTTGCATTCAAATACATTAATACTATTTATGCATTTGCTGAAACATTAAAGGATGTGATGCAGCCCCTGCTCTGCTTAATCTCAGAAGCATTTATTTCATAGCTTGTTGTCTCTGAGTGTGACACAGGATCTGAGACATTATTGAAAGTGGCAATGAATTTGTGACTGGCTCTAGCTCTCTCAAGAAATGTAGGCTAGTTTTAGATATTATCCAGTGAGATATAGGACATACAGCATGTGAAGCAAGAAATCACAAAGGATTGTGTTATAGTGTGTAGTTTTCCATTTTAAACATTTAGGATTTGTTAGAAATTGCACCAAACTCTTATATTACAGAAATAGCATGATATGCAGGCCTGTTTTCTATATTTGTGTGAAAGCTCCCTTTAACACGCCTTTGCGCATGCGGGTTGCGCAGGTCTCCGCGTGATGACAGCGAATGACAGCACTGTTCGCTCCTGTAGAAGGCAGTGTGAGACGGCTAACCGCCAACAAACAATTCATCTGATTCGAGAAATCTTATGATCAGCTGTGTTTAGAGAAACTGTGAACAACCAGTACGCGCTAATTACATTTGGTAAGTTGCTGAATTTATGTTAGCATGTTTTGTAGATCACATTTGGTTACTCGGGAGCTTGCAGCCTGAAGCTAAGCTAACGTAGCTAACTAGCTTATCGTTAGCGGACCCTGCTTGACTAGCAAATGGTAGCCGAGTTTAACTTGGTTAACGTTAGCAGGCTACTGCTATGTTAGCCAGTTGACCAGTTTGCTGTCTGTTCTCCTTCTCCAAATCAGAGCAAACAGAAATCCATCTTGTCTGGTACCAGTCACCCGGGTGTCTTGGGTTGTGTCAGTTTCCTTCAATAGCGTTTAACGGACCCAACGTTAGTTACGTGGTGTATTTGATATGATTCTCATCTCGTTCGAATGTAGTCTTAAACCGGGTTAACCTAGCCTAGCTAGCGGTAACAGACATTAACTTAACCTAACCCAGTTCGATTTGTCGGCTGCCTGGCTAAATCTCGGTTGGCTGCTAGCATCAAAGCAAGGACACTATACACTCGCAACTTGATGTTAGCAGCACATTGAAATGTTTCAGCTTTTTGTGTCTAATGTGCCCCTACCCACCCATCGAGCCGGTGAAGGGAATGTCTAAAGTTGTAGCCTAATAACATAACCATTCAGACATAGCATTTGTAACCTTAAGGCTTGTAAGGGCGTAGTATATAATTGCATACTGTCATTTAACATCATAAATGTTTAAACACTGGATATTACCTCTTTGTAGCATAGAACATTACCGCAAATACCCCCCCCATTTTGTCCAATACTGCTGTAGTAATTATTAATAGACAGAAATATGTTAATTAGTTTAAAATGCTAAACAGTTGTAAGTGATAAGTTACCAATTTGTCAAATGTGAGGTATTTGCGTGTGAATATTTGTCAGACAAAATTAGCTAATAAAAGACACAAAGGCTCAGTGAACTTGTGACTTGAAGCTTAAATAATAATGAATTACAACCCAAATAAACAGTCATTATCTTCCACTTTGACAATAACTGGTGTCATAGTTTACTGGTCCTGAATTATCCAAGCTCTGTATCCGCTCACCACGAAAGGACTAACATTTTTACCCAGTGCCCACTGCCACATTACACAGCAAATCATGCCTTGGCATTATAGCTTCAAAAGTCAGTTTCAGTAACTCACTTAGTTGTATGATTAACTCTTTTAATCATACTTAATCATAATCCGATTGAGGATCAGTTAACAGAAATTTCTTTCCTCTGTAGTGATGACTACAGATTGCCTGGAAATGGGGTCAGTCGTATGTTAATCATTCCTTGTCAGGATGTACGATGCTGAAAGTTGTGCAGTTAACCGTCAACGGCAATGGTCATTTCAGTTGATACAGATGACAACGTTAATATTCAGTACAACCATCTGTCTCCTTTCCTCTAGTGGTGTTTACCTGGTGCTTGGTTTATATGTGTTACACTCGCAGCTTTGTTAGTTCCTGTCCTGATGTATAACTAAACTCTATTAAGAATCTGCAGTCACCGAAGGAGATGACTGCAATTTGCCAAAAGTTAAGAGGATATTTAATTGCAGAGCTGGTGACGCGTGTGTATATGTGTGTTTGTGTTGTTTGCTTCACTTTGTCATGACAGCTGCTGCACATTTGTAGGATTTTTATTTTGGGTGAAATGTTTGTGCCTTCATATTTACACACAGCAAATTCAGTGTTTACACAATTTCACTCAACAGTTTAGATTGAATGTCTTGGGCAACAAGACATGGTCCTACCCACCTTCATGGGTCCGTCAGAAGGCCTAAAAGCAAGCAGTTGACCTTGTCAAAACCTAATAATTGTAGGAACTTAACCTCAAGACAGCAGATAAAGTGACAGTACCTGTGATAAACTGGGTTCCATGAGTTTACAGTACCAGTTGTAAAATTTAACTTCAGCATATGATGGGCAACTTGTAGGCAGTGTTCTATGTTAATGGTAAATACTGTTTATCCATAAAACCTCCATATAAAACCCTGTGATTAACTACATCCAAGCTGATAACAATAACAAATATTTTATTCAGGAATTCCAGCTTAAACACTGTTTTCTCAACTCATTATGGAGGAGCCACATGAAACTAGTCTTATAGACCTACTGTATTTGGTGTAGAAACATGGATTTTGGAAGACTCTGCCCCTGAATTGGGACATGGTTTATGTGCGTATCGTGTTTTTTCTCTTTTTGCCACCATTACAGCTTCTTGGGTCAGAGCCGGTGGACATTGTAAAACATTCCTTTGGGGCGGCGGTGGCCTTAAGTTTAGAGAAGCGGGCGCATGGTCAAGAGGTCGCTTCTTCGATCCCCAGACTGGCAGGATAAATCTGGATGGGGAAAGTGAAAGAGTAGTGCTTTCTCCTCCCTCAAGTTCCCCAACTAACCAACCCTGTTACCCCAACAATCTGACCAAATACTCAATGCCAGCTTTAATTTCTTGACAGTTTTCGATAATCGATCAGTGGTATCGTACTTGAAAACTATTGAGGTTCAGTACCCAGCCCGAAAGGTGGGAAAGGTCGCTCATAAACCTCATGTACTTAGTGTACAGTATTTGCCTGCTGAGCAGTGTAAGAAATTATCTGAAAGGGAAGTGTGAAGAGGATGTTTGCTCGGAACCATGAATACCTTTTGTAGAAAGTGAAATCCTTTCAATATCTATAAAAAGCATTTTTTTCCATTGGTTGGTCGATCTGTGTGTGAGTGTGTGTTAGATCATGTTGTGGGAGAAGTGGGCTGTGTTACAGATGCCTTTACTCTGGTGCCATGATATTTAGTTGAATTTCTTTATTAAATAGGGTTCTTTGTGCTTCGCATTTCAAAAATAATTTCATAATTGTACTTTTTCATTAGATAACTTTAGTGGTTGGACTTGCCCTGCCATTTTAAATCCTCTGTTTTGTCTTTGCCCTTCCTCTGTCTCTTATGCTACCTTGTTGTTATAATTATGACGCCTACACAGATGCTATTGTTGAATGATTAGTCCTCTTGCCACTCATCTTAATAGTATGAAGTGGCTACAATCATTCTCACACAGCTCAGAAGTCTGCAGATTATGCCTTCCTTCACACTGTCTGTTGTTTGGTTTCTCTTCTGCTTTAGAGTTCCTCAGTGTTCTCCCTGACTGACTCACCAGGTAGCTTTGTGCAGCGGATTGTATTGGAGCTGACGGGCACAGAGGGCCATGGCAAATGGCAGTTAACCTCTCTGCTAGCCACTTAATAGCCTAGTTGCTTTTTCACTTCCTTGCAAGTATATATGGAATGTGCATATTCAAGAACATGTAGTGAATGAGTACTCATTGTGTCAGCCGGTTATCTGTCAATTCACTCAGATGTAAAATGGAAACAGAAGAAACCAAAGAAACATTTACCTCCTTATTTTCCTTTTAAATATCCAGATCTATTAATTTACTCAAGAAAGGTCCTAAATGTAGATCGCCAAGTGGTGGTTTTAGTGCAGCCCCCTTCTGTAAGTTTTCAAATAATACAGAACCTGAGTAGCTTCTGTGCTGTCCTGAGATGATCCTGATTAATTGAGAATGTCACTGTTTCCACCCTCTCAAATGTTAATATTTGCTGGTTTTCTTAGCCTTCTATGGTAGTACCGAATAGTTTCGGGTTTGGATTGTTGGTTAGACCAAAAAGCAATTTGAAGACTTCACCGTGGGCTCTGGGAAATTGTGATTTTTCATTGATTTCTGACATTTTATAGACTAAACAATTAGTTGATTAAATGAGAAAATAATCTGCAGATTATTCGATAAAGAACCCAGTTAAAACCCAGCTCATGTCGCCGCCTCTCACTTCATACCCTCATGGCCTTTAAAGCAGGTCTAAAAATCTCCAGATTGGCCCACACAACTACAGTAATAGGTTCTGTAACACTTTCATTTAAGCCCCCTATTTAGCATTTATAAGCACAATATACACATAATTCTATAATTGAATTAATGGTGTATTACACACTATAATGTAGTTGTACACAGATACAAGGGCATTTTTAAGTGTTTATTGTTTATATATGTACAGTATTTGACAGCAATTTTATATTATTATAACTGTGTTTTACTATATTGTCATTCATTATCTGTTTATTCACCAGCCTCCACTTAAGGGTGCCCACAGGAGGAGTTATAGTTGACAAAAACATTAATAAACACTTGTATGTGCTTACAACTACTAGCTATGATTATTTGCTTGTGAGATTGTTATTTTTGGTCTATCGATTGCAGCACTACGCGTCCATTACGTTTCTCACGTAATGAATAATATGAAGAATTTCTTGAAAACACTATACATACTGGGAGTTTCTTTGTGTTAGAGTGGTATTTAACTAAAATTGGTCTTTAAAATTGACCTGTTTTTTACAGAAATGATAAATATATCACAGAAATTGGAGATCAGTAATCACTGTTTATTCTTGGTTTGCCAAGGGAATTCAGTGTAGAGCCTATCATTATGTGTTTCAATCTGCATAACCAATTTGATTTGTCAGGCATATCAACTCTAATGTTTTGGTTGTCTGTTAGCTTGCGAGCACTGACACTGCCTCGCAGTCATTCCCACTCTGAGGCAGTTTTCTCCAGTCTAGTCTCATTCTCCTCCCAGAGCCATAACTCCACAGTTAAATCTGTGTGTGCTATGTTTGCAACCAGCCACAAAGAGGCTTTTGTGCAAAGGATTCACCAAGAAATAATTCAAATTTCATGCACTCAGCTTGGTTTGTATTTCTTGGCTGTGTATATGTGGAAAAGGGTGAGTGATTAGCATATTCTGCTATGTAGTGTCTCCCGAAGCTTGTGAAAAAGCGTGCTTCTGCTGTTGTCGTTGGGCCAGTGTGTGAAGCACATGGAATGCAAATGACTTCCCTTGCATGACGTGAGCTTCATGTGTGAGCTAGCGTTCAGCCAGACATTTACAGAAAAGGGAACCATTTCCTGCTTCTCTTCTAAATGCATTTACTTTTAAAAATGCAGCATAACTCAAATAAGGAATACTGATACTATTTGCAAAAAAATTAAATGAAGGTTTGGTAAGGTAAGTTAAACTACTGTATAGTAAATGTCAACCATAAGTTTCTTGGTTTTTGTAGTGTTTGTTTGGTAACAGACAAGTTGCTAGACAGTCCTACAGCATCGTTACAAGTCCCATGCCAGAAAGTTACAACAATGATGTACTGAGAGGAAAAAGGAGTATATGAAGTTGGGGTACTTACAGGAGACATATTTAGCTTGAAGCAGCAGAAGCTGTGATACCCTGACTTTTGGGTCATGTCACTAGTATGGGTCATGTTTCAGGAATACTGGATCCTGCCTTTCCCGTAATGCAACCACTGGCATCTTTTCGTTAGACCCCGCCTGCTCTGTAAATGTCTTTCGAAGTCAATGCCCCAGTTAGAATTGTGGCAAATGTTCATCACAGTTTCTCAAAGATTTCTTCAAGTGTCTTGTTTTGTCTGAGTCCAACAATCCAAAACCCCAAAATATTCAATCTACAATGATATAAAACAGAAGATTGACTAATGAATTTATTTGCTAATCATTTCTACTCAAAACACAGGCTTTTTGTCATAAATGTGTAGTCTTGAATCACAAGCTGAGATAACCCTAATGACATCATCAGGGGTTCTTTTCTCAGACTTGACAAAGCATTTTTAGAGCCACAGTGGACATTACACAACTGAACAATGCTACTATCCGTGACAAGTAAAACTGACTTTTTATGTAAAAAAAAAAAAGTGAAGTTCCCCTTTTAACAAGGCCGACTTAAGAAACTTAAACTTTTTTCTTGCTAATGGGACTTTGGTCTAACATTTGATAAAAGGTTATTTGAGCTTTTGTTTAGTTTCTGTTCCACATATTCGCCTCATTTACCTGTTTCCATTGCATGTCCCTTTTGTGCTCCAGTCATTTCCCTCTCTGCCTGTGTGAGCTGGTGAAGATGGTGAAGCCAGACATCCACACTCTGGCCCACCACCTGAAGCAGGAGCGGCTGTACGTGGCATCAGAGAAGCAGCTCATCCAGAGGCTCAACAGTGATGTGCTGAAGACAGCGGAGAGGCTGTACCGGGCCGCGTGGATCGCCAAGCAGCAGAGGATCAACCTCGATCGTCTCATTCTCACCAGGTTAGACCTACCACCATGAATAGCTATCAAAGGAATATTTCCACCTTTTGGGAAATATGCTTATGTGCTTTCTTTTCAAAAGTGAGATGAGAAGATGGATTTTGGATGGATGTCTGTGCACTGGGTACAGAGCAGGAGCCAGGGTTAGCCTAGCTTTGTGTAAAGATTGGAGTCATGTCTACCAGCACCTCTGAAACTCACTTATTAACACAAAACTTGTTTGTCTAATCTGTACCTAAACAGAAATGTAAAAATTACAAATTGTGGTTTACAGGGGAGTTTTGAAAGTTAACATTTCCTGTTATGCATGTCTGTGATTTATTATTGTATCTTTTGGTACTTCTGTCAACTGAAAGCAGTGTTGAATAAATGACAGAGAGCAATATGCAGTATGTTGTCAGGAAATAATTAATATACTACTAAATGGAAAAATTTCCTTCATTTTGTTCAAATGCTAAAACATGTTTTATATTTGAGGATCTGGTGAGCATTTTCTAAATGTAAATGCTGGGATATGTGTGGATATATGTTAGTCAGAGCCACTTAGAAATAGCTAGGATATACTTTTAGACTGGTTGTCATAGTGAGAAGGAATTACAGTATATAATGGTGGTAGTTGTTGGTACAAGAGATTTTAAATTTTATATATATATATATATATATATAAGTAATGAAACTATTCTGTTCTACAGTGCGGAGGCCTCTCCGGCTGAGTGCTGCCAACATGCCAAAATGCTGGAAGACACACAGTTTGTCGACGGCTACAAGACTCTGGGCTTCCAGGAGACAATCTATGGCGAGTTCTTGGCCAGGTTGAGGGAGAACCCCAGACTGGTGGCATCCTGCCTGGTGGCAGGAGAGAGGCTGAGCCAGGAGCACACCCAGGGGGTCATCTATGCAGTCTTCACCTCACTTTATGGCAACTGTATCATGCAGGAGGATGAGAGCTACCTGCTACAGGTCAGGGGCCCTGCCTGTCTCTAGTGTTACACATTTGCAAAACAATTTCATAGCCTCTCAGTAAGATGAGATGTTTTCTTTCTTTCTTGCCAACTCCCAGGTGTTGCGATACCTGATAGAGTTCGAGCTGAAGGAGAGTGACAACCCTCGCCGCCTACTGCGACGGGGCACCTGTGCCTTCAGTATCCTTTTCAAGCTCTTCTCTGAGGGCCTGTACTCAGCCAAGCTCTTCCTCACTGCCACCCTCCATGAACCCATTATGCAGCTGCTGGTGGAAGACGAAGACCACCTGGAGACTGACCCAGCCAAGGTGACGGAGCGCCTCACTCCGGCCCAGCAGGAACGCTTCGGAGAGAAGGGCTCCGAGGGCTACAAACAAAGGGTGCAGGCGGCCGTGGAGGCCAATGAAGCCAAGCTGGTAGCTCTGGTCAACAAGTTTATCGGTTACCTGAAGCAGAACACCTACTGCTTTCCCCACAGCCTGCGCTGGATTGTGTCGCAGATGTACAAGACTTTGTCATGTGTGGAGCGTCTTGAGGTGGGCGAGGTGCGCACCATGTGTACAGACCTGCTGCTGACCTGCTTCATCTGCCCAGCTATAGTTAACCCAGAGCAGTATGGTATCATCTCAGACGCCCCCATCAATGAGGTGGCCCGCTTCAATCTAATGCAGGTCAGTGGCACAGCATGTATTCTGTTTACACTTCATACATGTGGGTATCATTCTACAGTATAGACTGATATTGCATATTTTTTTGTTAACAGGTGGGGCAGCTTTTGCAGCAGTTAGCCATGGCTGATGATGATGCAGACCCAAGGCGGAAAAGCAGTTTGTCCAAATTTGATAAGGTGTGTGAACCATTGTGACGTCTTAGTAATTCCAGCAACACATTTCTCCTTGTACCATTTTACCTTTCTTTGTCTCTGTCTGCAGAGTTGTGTAGCTGCCTTTCTGGATGTGGTGATTGGAGGAAGAGCAGTCGAGACCCCACCCATGTCCTCAATGAACCTTCTCGAAGGCCTCAGTAGGACTGCAGTCTATATTTCCCATAATCAGCTGCTCGTGCTGGTAGGCTCTTTTGCAATTGATATCAAAGCGGAACATTAGTATACCGTTTGAACGTTTCATTTATTACGAGCCGCCACCCTATTACAGTGTAGAGCTCGAGAACAATTCATTATAAAACTGCCATGCTTGTATCTTAGGTACTCCCTACAGACATGGTGATTTGATAAGATTTTTGAGCACCTTGCCGCATATTTGCATATTTTCTTGAAAATCTGTGCAGTAAACTTCCTTTTGGATATGATCAGCATGTTTATTTTTGTGTTGATTCACTTCTATTGTTAATTTTTCAGGCATAATTTGTAGTGTTGTTAATGGCTTTCTTGTGACCAATTGTGTCATCATTATTGACCTTAACCAATTGTCACATTACATCATTTTATAGTGTTTACTACTAAATTACATGCAGTTATATGTAGGTCACATTTAAAAAAGGGAACTACACATTTACATGAATGCCAATAGCAGTATGTGGAAGCTTTAATGGACGTGACAAACACTGTTAAGTAACTTGTCAAGGCAGCCTACATAGAGTTGCAGACACACCAGAAATGTGGCAAGAGGACAGACTTAGTGTGACCTCAGCGAACGGTACACAGTATGTATCAATACATTATGACGTTTATGTCGGGCAGCCCAAGTGCCCTTTGGTTTATTTGTGTATGAAAGCTGTTGATTCTTTCCCTCAATTCACTGCAAATCACCTTTTGCAAGTGCACTCTAATAAAGCCATGTGTAATCCCACATGTTGTACCAGCAACGGTTTAGATTCACATAGAACATGATTTTGGCAAGTGCAAACTTGCCATCTCACACCCTTCCTGAGAATAAATGTTGACTTCTAAGGATTGATTCATTGTGACGGTCTTAAGAATAATGTCTTCCACTTCCTGCATAGGTGGACTTTGTGCGGAGTGTGATGGCAGGGGACCACCTTCGGGAGGAGGAGCACATGGCTCTGGAGACGCTGCTTGCCAACGTGCCCCAGTCTCGAACTGTGAAGAGCAACAGTCTGGAGCTCACTCCCTCCAACACCCCCCAGCTCTCACCAGCTACCACTCCTGCCAACAAGAAGAACAGGCTCCCCATAGGTACCTACTTCCATGACCTCTTGTAATTTCCTGATGTGAGGATCTGAAGGATATTTTGCTTCATAGGAATATCACAATTTATAACAGGAAGTGGAATATAGAAGTGAAATATTTTGTGTAAGAGAAGCAAAATAAACAAGTAAGAGTTGAGTGGTGATGGCTAGTGAAAGGCCTGTGTTTTATAGGAAGCTAATGAGCTTCTTCTCAGCTTGTTATAAAGATAATTAGCATGGCCTGGATTGAGGCTCAATTACAGAAATGACAACCAATTAAATTACCAAATATAAATGAACTCATTTTAATTGGAATGGATGGAAAAGATGCATAGACTGCCTTCATTAGCATTCTCAAGACAAACGATGCTGTAGCAACATCCCCTTAATTAGAAATGAACCACTTGTGCTTGCTTCTCTGAAATACGACTTCTAGTCACACTATCTTGACTTGATACTTGAAATACTTTAAATTCTGAGATGTACTCTGTATTCTTTCTCCAACTCCCCACCTTGTCCTTCTCCTTCCCTCCTGTGCTGCCAATGAATGACCAGGACAACACTTAGCCGCTATAACATCCTGGGACCCCACAACCACCACCCTGTCTGCTCACATTCCATTAGTAACCCCTTTTGGTGGGTAGCCTGTCAGTCGTGTCAGAGCTGGAGAGAATGTAACCCATGCATCTGTTGTTTCGCCCAGCTGCGTGTTAGATAACACTCACCTAGTCCATGCTCCTAGCTGCTCAGTAACCTCCCTGCCTCGCCACTGTTACCTAGCACTACTGTTGTCCATGTGCTCTCCCCATGCTTGCTTTGCCTTGCACAGCACTTTGGCTCATTATTAGAGCAAAGATGTTTTTTCCGCTCATTTTGTTTTCCCCTTTTTGCTTCCTCATTCAGTGGATTATGGCTTTCCATTGCCAGGTAGAGTGGGGAAAAAAATTCTGTCTTCCACCTGAGTTGTGCTCAGAATAAAGGAGACAGTAGTGCAATTACTTCCCACAATAATGGTGGCTCTGTGATGGCACGGTTGTGTTCTTAGTAGCACATTATGGCATCCACTCATCTCTGAGAGAGAGCAAAACTAATTATAGGGACAATATCAGGGATTTTGAATGGTTATATTGGCTCTTTATGTTTGTGAATTAATTGGAGGACGTATAGGGTTTCAGTTTCAGGTCTCTGAACTGATTAATCTCAACTGAGATAATGTGCCATTTTTGAAGAATGTGGGATATAACCAGCATCTTTTTCATGTTCTTCAAAATGTTAGTTCCCTATGCATGCTTTGGTGGAAGCATTGTTCATAAAAACACTTGTACTGAGCAGGAAACACAACCCAGTTGTTTCAGCACAGTTCACACCAAATGACATAGAGAGTGAACTCTAATGTTTTTATGTACAGTGTTTTATAAGTTCTGTATACTGCCGTTGCTAAAATAATGGTGTTCAAATGATATGTCTCTAGAGACACTGTGAGCAAAGCAATCTATGTGCTTTTGTGTGTGTGCGTATATTTTCAGCAACTGTGCACAGTGGGAATACCACTTTCAGATTCAAAAACGTTATTTTCATGCTAAAAGAAAGCTCAGCCTTTATTATTGTTAACTAGCTAGTGTCTAACATCTAGAAACGAGATATAAACTCTAAAACTAAATAATTGGAAAACATTCAAAAGGTAATTTTGACTTTGTGAAACTAATAAAGCCATTGTGACATATAGCTCATTTGGAAGTAAACATTTTATTAGCCGCTAAACTCATACTCGTTTTTTATGCATACCAGATGAGGGTCTTGGTTCTGTAGTTTCAAGCTTTGGGCTAGAGCTGTTCATTTTCACAAATACTGTTTGGTTGTTTAGTGAAACATGAATACCTGAATGTATTGCCTAAATCATTTTTTTGTGTTTAAAACATAGCAGCATGCGTTGTTAGTGTCCTCTGAATGTTCCGATCAGAAAATAACAGTGCTTCCCTACTAATTCCCTCCAAATGGCCAACCAGCAGCTGCTCGTAGCCGCAGCCGTACCAACATAGCCCAGGAGGGGGAGGCAGAGGCCAGCTCCCAAGAATCCCTTCAGGAGCTGATGCCAGAGGAGGTGCTGGTGATTTCTCTAGGAACTGGTCCCCAGACTGTCCCTGGGATGATGTCAGAGAATGAGGTAATGTGATTTGAATTAATGTACTCATCTGCAGGAAAGGTGATAATGTGATACATTCAATGTCATATTTTTTCCTGCCATTGAAGGAGAGTAAGACTTCTTAGAATTGCTGTCATGCATTTTAGTAGTGTGGTAGTGTAGTTATATAGTGCTTTGTGTGTGAATGCAATATCATGAAATTGATAAGAAACCTTGTATCTCATGTAAAACTAACTCCATGATCCAAATTTACTGTCTCCCGCCATCTTTGAATGAGGTAATGCCTCTGGCAAGAATGACTCAACCAAACATAAGTGATATATTTTGTTTTTTTTATGTCTGCACTTCCTCTCTCCACTGCTCTCTAGGTTTTGAACCTGCAGATGGCTGACGGGGCTCAGGGGGATGGCCATGCTGATGATACTAAGCTGCATGGTAAACCAGACAAAACCCTGCGCTTCTCCCTCTGCAGCGACAACTTGGAAGGCATCTCAGAAGGTCAGTCTGCAGTCTGATGACGCATGAAGCTAAAACATAACAAAAAAACGAATTGCTGCTATTGCTAATTGCTTTTTCTTTTATATTTTCAGAGTAATAACAGAAAACTTGGAAAGTAATAAGTGTTATTGGTTTGGGGGGAAGCGCATCATTGTGATTATGAATTGGTCTCCATCTGCTTTGTCAGTTATATGGACAAAAACAAAAAAAAGAGAATGATGCAACTCACTTTTACATTCCTAATATACATTTTCATAACTGGTCTATGACCCAACAGCTGACTGAATTACTCACCTTGTGTCTGTTTTTTATTTAATACTTCTTCAGGTCCATCCAATCGTTCTAACTCTGTGTCATCTCTGGACCTGGAGGGAGAGTCTGTTTCTGAGCTGGGAGCCGGACCATCAGGGAGCAACGGGGTGGAGGCTCTACAGCTTTTGGAGCATGAACAGGGTATGTGTGTGTATTTCTGAGTGTTGCTAAAAGATTGAGTTCGAAGCATAAATATATATGTTTTTCAGATACAGCAATTTTGTAAACAGATAAAAGATATTCAGTCCAACACACACTGTATGTCTCCTTCAGCCACCACTCAGGACAACCTGGATGACAAACTGCGCAAGTTTGAGATCAGAGACATGATGGGTCTGACAGATGATCGGGACATCTCTGAGACGGTCAGCGAAACCTGGAGCACTGATGTGCTTGGCAGTGACTTTGACCCCAACATGGATGAAGATCGGCTGCAGGAGATAGCAGGTGGGGCGTGGCTCTGTTCCCTGTATCTGTAAACATTCACCCCAGGCGTCAGCAAGCACACTGATTTATCTGCATGGCCTGTGTGATCATTGCACATTTTACGAGCTGAATTTGCTGCACGTGGGGACCTTCTCTGACTGCAGATTAAGTAGATTTAGGGAAATGTCATCACCTTGTGGTATGTGGGTGAAATAGCATCAAATTCAAGTCAGTGGTCTTCGATTCAGCTCAGGTTCTATAAAGAAATGCACCACATGTCATATGGCACTGCTTATACACAGGCATGGCCCTTGCTATATATTTAATCATGATAGTTTTCTGTGATTTAAACAATGAATTGAATTGCATTTCAGCATTTAAATTGTGCACATTAGAAGTGAATTAGAATGGCAGTGTTTCTAGTTGTTTCTGTGAACAAGGCTTAATAAAGTGTGTTTTGTATTTAGGTAGATGCATGAAATGTGTCTTTTTGTGTTCCAAAATCGGTGCCATTGCTGTAATGCAATTTACCGTCTCACCAAATCTTAACTTTAAACAATGCTTAGTTTGAGGAATACAGTGTATGTCAGTATTTGTGCTTAGGCAATTTAAGAAAAAAGACTGAATAATGGTTGGTAATATTCATCTTTTGATTCTGAGGTTTGAGGAGGAAGCAAAAATGACCAATTTCACAGTTTGTGTCTGTTTTCATTCTACTGCTACTGACTCTTAGATTTGACTGAATATGCAATTATCTTCCAATTGGTATAATACACTAGTGAAGTTGATGCATTTGATAAAAATAGACTCAAAACAAGATCTTTTCTACGTGTCTCTGGAAGCATATCCTGAAGTTAGCTTGTCTTATCACAGTGGCAGTAGCTAATAAGTGCATGCATAATCATAATGTGCTGATATATAAGATAAACATCTTCAGTAGATAGTGGAGGGCAAGTTCAGCCTCTGCACTCTGTTGAGCCCAAACTATGACAGTAAGACCACAGGTTCTAAAGATAACAGGTTCCTCCAATGTGATACCAGCTATAAAGAGAATATTTCATGTTATTCAGACCCCCAGACCCAGATCTTCCTGTCTCCTCTCCCTCAGTCTTTTTTGTCACAGTCTTCCCCCTGCCCATCTCTGTTTCTATCTCTCTCTCTCTGACATTCACTCTGTCCCTGCAGTCTTATTGACCTTGGTTCCTTCTCATTTGCATCCACCATTTTTCATTCTTCGGAATATGGCGTTGGGGGACTTTTCCATCATTAAGTGAATTTACAGCGATTTCCTTATGTGTTTTCTCCAAGGGATTGGGTTATGAGATGCACATTAAATATCCATTAATACCTCATTATCCCACTGATAAGATTACCATGATAATGAGGCAGAAATTCTAATTGTTTCACTTCTTGTTGTGCCACTCATTTAATCATCCACCTGAAAGACAAGTACTCTGCGCCCCTACCTTGAAGACTGTAAACACGGACAGCGGGATAGAGCTCTCCCACCGCCAATGAGCGCCCTGCCCCCGCCAGCATCGGCACACACTGTTGCCTGGGTGCTGGCATGCAAGCGTGCTCATGGCGTGTGTGTGCCATGAAGTGGAAGCATGACATACCAGGGGGCGCCGCTACCGCAGGTCGACTTTTTGGTCTTGAGCCTTGGCCACTGACTCCCACTCACACCTGCTAGCTCTTTTCCCCCTCCTCCGCATTCTTCCGCCTTGTTAAGCCACGGCTTCTCAAATGGAGATGGAGGGGACACCGTGCTGAGGACTTTGTGGGAGGGTGGGTGAAGCGGTAATTTGGTTGTGAGTAATGCTAGGCTTAATCAACAGCTCAAAGTCATGGCCCTGGAGGCCAGGGCAGGGTGAGATATTACCATTAACCTCTGACCTTTTGGCACAGTGGTATATGTGCCTGTGGGTCCCAGCATGAAATGCATGTGACCTCCAACTCTCTCTGTGTCTCTGTATGCAAAGCTCACCCTCTCTGAAGCCCCATCCGCACTGCATTGAGAGAGGCTTTATCTAGTATTTATGCTTATCTCAGGCCGTTTCACAGTGTTGTTTGAAAGTCAGACCTGAAGGCATACTGTAAAAGTGATGGAGCAGGTTTTAATTACGACATAACACGTGAGATCAATACATTCGGTACCATATAGTGCTGAAACAACTACCCGCTAAATTGATAAGTTGATTGAAAGAAAATTGATTATAATTCATTATGGATCAATCAATCAAACTTTATTTGTATAGCACCGTTCATATAGGTTAGTGCAAGTGCGGTTCAAAGTGCTTCACAGATGATACGATAATAAGACGGAACAAGTGTAGATCGTAAAAACAACAACAACAGTTGTTGGATCAGTCATTCAGCAAGCGAAAATGCCAAACGTTTGCAGATTCCAGCTCTCATATGTGGGGATTTGCTACTTTTCTCTGTTTTTATATCATTGTAAATTTAATATCTTGCAATTTGAAGATTTCACTTTGGGCTTTCAGAAATTTTTGACAATTTTGTTTATCATTTTATAGAGTCAATTATTACTTTTGTATAACAAATGTCTTTTACCACAGGCATCATTTCTGTAATGGCATTCTTAAGTTCACATGTTGCTCATATTTAAGATCTGAATAATTTATTAGAAGTAATGGCACACATAGAGGATCGGTAAAGAACAAAAAAAAGAACTTTCCGACTATAGAGGTGACTTCTTGCTGGTCCAACAGTTTTCCAGACCAAAAAAAAGCTGCTTCATGCTATTGAAGGAGGTTAACTTTGTGTCTCTCTCTCTCTTTGTGCTCTCAGGGGCAGCTGCAGAGAACATGCTCGGCAGCCTGCTGTGTCTTCCTGGCTCGGGTTCAGTACTGCTGGACCCCTATGGCTCCACCATCTCAGAGACCACAAGCGAGGCCTGGAGTGTGGAGGTCCTTCCCAGCGACTCAGGTAGGGAGCCAGGTTCGTTCTGTTGTTGTAGACACCTTTTGACTGCTCTTATTGTCTTGATTCTCGCACTTTATCTCCGTGACAATCTCAGATGTGTGTGTGCATGCATATTTGATCGGTATGGAGGGGGTTGGGACACCAGGTGTGGTTGTACGGCATTCCATACCAAAAATGTGCGTTTGCATCTGTCATCATATTTGTGTGCACTTGCTTGTCTTTCAGGGCAGATCTGCGTGTGCCAGTAAAAGGCAGCTCAGGGTTTCCTTAGAGGGACCACCAGGTGTGTTTGCACCTGTGGTGGAGCAGTGGGGAGGGAAGCACACGGACAGCAGCTGTCCTCAGTCAGCTTACATGGTGTCACTTTCTTTATCTGGCTAGACACTGCATTGCTCTGTGACTGGTGTTTTACATCTTGCATTATTATGACAGCAATCACAAATGTCAATACAATCTTATAAATCATAGATAATATTTTCTTTCTCTGTTCTTTCAAATTGAACATACAGTCCAAACCTTTTATTAATGAGAGATTATGTGCTTAACTCCCCCTTTTGAAAACCAGTGTTTTGTGAAAATCAGTAGAGTGTTTTATTAACAGCGTTAAGTGTTTCTTTGAAAAGCCTGGGCCTTATGTTAATTGAAGTAGTACACCACTTCAATATGTGCAGTGCAGAAATGACATGCATGAGTGTCTTGATTGCTTTTTGTTCCGTTTGCTGCCCCTGTTCTGCTCGGTAATAGCACGATCGGAGGCTTGCTTGGAGTACAGCGCTTGTTTCATGGCTAGGCAGCAGAAAACTACACTCTGAAGAGCACTTCACCAACACATTATTACTAACGAGCATGCAAATGAGTACTGCTGTTAGTATGGAGCCTCTGGGTTCGACCCAACAGCTCCATTGGGTAGCCAAAGAATTGGCCGTACTAGCTTTATGGTTTGGTTTGGCAGTTATAAGACATGATAATGTATGCTTTGTTTGATTTCATGCATATGTGTGCACTTGGTGTCCCAATGATCGTAACAGAGGGGGGGTGGGGAGAAAGAATGACCATCATCTCTAGTAAACTGCCACGAGTACAGTGGATTATGAGTTTCTTTTAAATGGTACTTTGAGTGAGAAAAGTACACATTCTTGCCTAAGATGTCTTTTTTTTGTAAAGAGAGAATTTATATTTTGGGTCCATTTGCAGAAGCCCCGGACCTGAAACAGGAGGAGCGTCTGCAGGAGCTGGAGAGCTGCTCAGGGGTTGGCAGTACCTCAGATGACACCGAGGTCAGAGAGGTCAGCTCGAGACCCAGCACACCAGGCCTCAGTGTTGTCTCAGGTATAAATCTAACCCATTCTCTCCCCCAGCTCCTCTCCTTAACATCTACTTTCTCTCTCTGAAACAATCAAGTCTATTTCTGTTTTTGATCCTGTAGTCCCTTTTGTCTTCTAAAAGCTGAAAAAGTCATAAATTGAACTGCTTTGTTAAATTCTAGTTTTATAAACTGACAAAAACGGCCTGTTTCTCACCCTCCTTGATTCTGGGTAGAGCGGTCATGTTGCTGGGAGGGTTGTTAACCAGTGTAGTGGGGTCACTGAATTTTTCTGCATGACGCAGGTTATTGCTGGCTGTCTTTTCCGTGGGCTCAGGTGGACATGCTAGGTTGACATGCATGAAGTAGTATCCTAGATTAAGAAGCCAGCGGTGATGTTCCTGGCTCAGCTCACAGGAAAACGTCCCACGGGATCCGGCCGATGGATAGTCTGCATCTGATGATCACTCTTATCTGTGTCTTTCCCCGAACCCATGGGAGCTTACGCTACCAATTTAGAGTTCCCAGTGGGTTCCCATCTGAGAGAGACCATGCAGTAAAGAGAAAAATATCCTCTTTTGTTTGAGAGGCATTGAACATGCAGGTTCTGTTTTTTGACTGCTGCCAAGCCAAAGTATTTTACTGTATTGAGTTGCTTTTGTCCTGAATGTCAACACTGTGTTGTTTTTTTCCTCCTGCAGGTATCAGTGCAACCTCAGAAGACATCCCCAACAAGATCGAGGACCTGCGGTCAGAGTGCAGCTCAGACTTCGGAGGGAAGGACTCTGTGACCAGTCCAGATGGGGAGGAGTCAGGCCACGGTAGGAGAGTGTCACATCCCCACTAGGCTAGCTAAGCCATCAGTCCAGTGTCTGTCTGGTCTAAAAAGCATCAGCCAGAGCTATCAATCCCTGTCACTTTCACAGCTGCCACCCAGCTAAATCACTGTCTTAGTTCTCAACAGTGTAATTGTTACATAAAGTGTAGAGTTAAATATTCTTTGCTAGCCTGGCTGGGAATCACATTTAGAGGCCAGGCTTTTATCTTTTTAACTGAACGTTATGAACTATTTTTTAAAATAACAGTAATGTGCATTTGTGAATAAGTGGTTAATTTAGTAATTGCTCTTAATTGTCTGGTATCCTCTTGTGTTTTTACAGGAGCACATCATCCGACATCTCCACCCTCACAGACCGAATCCTTACTGGCCATGTTTGATCCCCTCTCCTCCGCTGAAGGTAATATGCACTCCCAGAATGCTCTACAGCCAATCAGAGCTAGAAATGAGCATCATTAAATCCCTACCCTAATGTCGCGGGCTCACAGAACAGCATGAGCTCTGTGAAATTAACCAAAAGAGCGCCTGTGCCCCCCCCCCCCTGCACGAGCCGTACCCCAATTACTGCACATATTATAAGTGCAAGTGAAATGTCATTTCATGTGGCCCATTTAGTATCCCAAATTATTCTTAGCGGTCTTTGTTCCTGTGCGTTTTGTTTGTAGTGCAGGCGGAAACTGTGTGTGAGAGAGGAATGGTCGTGGCTGTGTGTCTGTGGCAAGGTGAAGGGATGACAGGTTGAGAGACCTCACCCCAGGCTCTTTGGCACTGTCCCCTTGTCCCACTGTGCTCATGGCACGAGGCTGCCATTGGAAGCTTTTCAGGAGAGAGAATGTACCCTTGGAACAGGTGGCCTACCTATACCTAGGGCTCATCTCCCACTAACATCTCTCTTTAGCACTCTCCCCCACTTTCTACTGGTTTTATAATGTTTAGCAACTACTCTTTAGGAACAAGTGAGATTTTGTGGTACAGAACAACACTACTGCTTAGTAAACCTATTTAAGTCTTTAAAAACAATTAAACACAAATATCTACTTAGGGGAAAAAAAGTCTTTGTGAAGCCTGTGCAGTGAGCTGGTAAGTAAGTAACTTAAAGATTAGAGAGAATGTAATGAAAACTGCTCATACAAAGTGCACAGGGATGTTTAAATATTATCCATTTTTCCATCAACTAAATGTTTTCAATCATTTATTTTCTGTCTTTTATTACCTCAGGCTCCTCCACTGGAACAATAGTGAGGCCCAAAGTGCACTACGCCAGGCCCCCTCACCCTCCCCCGGATCCTCCCATCCCTGAAGCCAGTGCCCTGGGGCCAGAGATGCGCCACTCTCTCTTCACGCCCCACTGCCTGGCCCAGGCTGAGTTGGAGCACACCAAGCAGCGCCACTCCTTCCCTGACAGGCTGGTCCGGAGCCGCAGCTCTGACATCGTGTGCCCAGGCCGCCGGCCCACAAGTGACCCCGGCCTTAACCGGCGGGTTGCAGTTGAAGAGCGCGACCCTGCCGGGGCCTTCGCCTTAGGACCCTCCTCGTCCCCCAGCAAGGACTCCCTGAAAGGAGAGGTAAGCAGCTACAGCGGTGCTCTTAGTTATTGCCATAGACAGTTGTGTTTTCACTAATGCTGCTGAGGATCTGCTTGAAAATAAATAAATGGTTTCTTTTGTAGCGAGTTCCAGCTGTTTTGTGTAATTATCTACCTGCTAGCGTCTTACGTGTGTCTTGGTAATTTCCATCCAAAGGCTGAGGACAGGAAAGACAGTGATGATGAGAAGTCTGATCGCAACAGGCCGTGGTGGAAGAAACGTTTTGTGTCAGCCATTCCCAAAGGTAAGGGAACAAAACACTTGGTCGTTTTAAGCATGCCCTCTTTTCTAAACTGAAAAATGAACTTTTATACATTAAAAAGTGATGTGTTTGACTGCAGCGCTCCTTTATTTTATGTTGCAGGGGAAAAAAGTTCTCTTAATCACAACTGACAGGAAATATCACACTTTAAAGAGCAGAGCGAAAACCAATTTATAATGTGCGAAAGAGAATGATGATCCATGTTGTCCACTCCATTGCTGATGCTCCAGTTGGAAAATCATGTTTCTTGTTGTTTGAAGTTACTCCAGAGACATGTCCAGTCCTTTTTCTCTCACGTCTCACTGGCTGCAGATTTATATAGACTTTTCAAAGCTAATCAGTCATCAGAGGAGCTTTAGCTGCGTAGATTGTATGGCTGTAGCCCTCCCAGCAGTGCTGTCAGCCACCGGCTAATGGTCATTAGATAGACCTTTCTGTCATCAGCACTGATAGATGACACATCTCTTGTTGCAGTTCTAATCTACAAGCATCTCTCATACATCTGTCTGGGAAATAATGAGCTCTGCACACACAGAATGACTGCTTATTACTCTTTGAGATAATGATGTTTCTTAAGTAAACATTAAATTGATATTCATAAAATGGAGGACAGTGTGCACATGGAAAAGTAGAGAGCCGTGAAGCCTAAACCACCAATCTCCCGCCCAAATCTCTGTAGAGTCCATTGTGTTTGTCCTGTTGCTCTGCATGGTGATGCGCAGTCAGTTGTCTGGCAGAGCGGCAGCCTGTGTGTGAAAGGCCAACCCTGTCTGTTGTGTTCCTCACAGTGCTGTATTGGACGGCTGAGAGTGATGTCCCAGGTAACGCTTCCATGCTGTCGTCATTGAGCTAGCTTTACTGCTGGAGCCAGCGGCTGCGTGCCCATGCTGCTTTGTAGATGTCGCCTTAGAGCGGTAGAGCTGTGATGTGACATGGTGTAGCCTGAGTTCCTACGCCCACACTCCTCATCCATGCATCCGTTTTACCACCCTTTTTCTGTTTTTCTTTTTTTAATTTTGCTCCAGTATGTTGCCATTTTACTGTATGGAGAATACAGAATATCAGTGTACATACTCCACCCAGTGTTTCCTGTGTGCCTCATTAAATTGTAGACTCTGTGTCTCTCTTGTTTGTCCTGTTTGCACCTCCGTGTTAATAGGATAAGCATCCATAGCCTTATTTACATCTATGTCCACTGGACTTTTTATGAGTTACAGTGGACCTTTGTGATATTCTGGTATGAACCAATGGTTTAAATCACCATTTCAATCTTCTTTTGCTTTTTTCTCAGTGAAGTTCTACACTGAGACTTTTTTTGGCGCTGTATGATACCATACATCCTACATTGACATTTTTTTTTTATCTCAATACAAACCATGTCAAAATGCCAAAGTGGCTGTCAACAGGTGACTCATGATCAGCTTGTCATCCAGTGATAGTGAAAAGTGGTGTCAGTCTACCAATCATGTGTCTCTCTTCCATAGCTCCGATAGCAGCATTTCGGAAAAGGGACAAGCAGGAGAAAGACGATATTACCCAGGAGCGCATCCCGCAAGGTCTGTGCTGGTTTGGTTTAATTCCACTAGTAATTGCCTGAACAAGGGACCAACATATGGATATGTATAATGCTGGGTATAATTTAAATGCAACTTGTGTGTTGGTGGGTTTATCAGATGACCCATTGCCCAGACAGAGCTCTCAAACGCAGGCAGCTGAAGACATCCTGGACAAGTACAGGAACATCAAGAGGACCAGCCCGAGTGATGGAGCCACAGGTGGAGCTTCTTACGATGGTACAGGAGGTCAGGAAAAAAAACAGCCTCTTTTAAATATGGCTATTGCACCCACTTGCATTACATAAATGTGAGCCATTTGCCTGTTTTTGTGCATGTGGACAGATATTTGTGTTGAGGACAGCGTGCACGGCTCTCCTAGAGAAGACACTCTGCAGAACATTTCCACAGACGACCTCCCAGACTCAGCCAGCCAGACAGCACAGCAGCATGACTCCAAGTTCTCTTTCAGGTCAGAAATTCACAATCCTGCATTGTTTACAAAAAATCAATGCTTTCTAGTTTTCTTAGCAGATATTCAAATTAGGAATCATTGCAGTTTGTTAAATGTTTTTGTTTGTTTGTTTGTTTCTTCCAGTGATGCAAAGAAGAAGTTGAGGTTGGCGTTGTGTTCTGCAGACTCAGTGGCTCTGCCCATCATGGCTCCGGCAACCACACGAAATGGGCTGCCTGACCATATGGACTCTGAAGGTAGGCATTCCTCGAGCATCTTTACTAAATCTCTCCTATATTAGTGCTTGAGTTCGTAGTAGCCTGCTCTACACTGGAACTGATTCATTAGAGCTCCTTTTGCTTTCTCTTTTCTGACAAGAGGGAACATTTTATTTCCTAGAATTTTCTTTTTGAGGCAAAACAAGTAAATATAATAATTAATAAATGCAGCACACATGCAGTTAGAGCTGGGAGTGCATTTAAGGTAAATCATTTTAATTGGTGGCGGTCTTGCTAGACAGGTATTAGTGCTCCTGTAGTGCCGGATAACTGGTGATAACTTACAAACTGATTATGAAGCAAAATTCATTTAAAACATGAGTTAGAGAGTGTATTCATTTAGAGCTGTTGTTAAACTCTGTACTTTCTACTAGACTTTAGGTATCTTTGTCACAGCTCTCCATAGGGGGGCAGGGCACAAGCCCTTAATGTTGGCAAGCATCCAATCTGCTCAAAGTGTCCTTAAGCAAGACACCAAATCTGTACCACCTTCACCCACTGACTCGCCTTCCAAGGTTTGGGGCAAGGTTGAAAGAGTGGGGGATGTTAGAAGAGAATTCCCACATGGTGTCTGTAAAATATCACATTATTAAATCATCACACATATTAAAAATACTCGTGTGACCACATAGATTAATATTGGTTCAACATTTTATCAGAAAGATACAAGTATTCTGATGCTGCACAAAATACATTATAAAGCAATTCTGCAGGGTTCCACCTTCACATCCTGAAGCAGGACAATAACAGGCAGAATCAAGTGACATCCTGTGAAATGGTCAACAGTAAAACCATAAGCCTCCATCTTTGTGCCCATCAGTCACATTGTCATTTGGAGGCAGCAGGTTGATCAGATTACAGCAACCAGCCGTTCCTTTTGTGGGCGGCGAGCGGTGTTGTCTAATGCCGTCTCCCTGTCGTCCTCTCTCTCAGAGAATGAGATCGTCTGCTTCCTGAAGGTCCAGCTAGCAGAGGCCATCAACCTTCAGGACAAGAACCAGATGGCCCAGATCCAGGAGACCACGCGCTGTGTCAGCCGCTTCGACGCACGCACCTGCAGGAAGCTGCTGGCTGCCATTGCGGAGGATTACAGGTAACCGTGGAGGCCTGGAGGGTCCCCATGGGTCTTTCATTTTGTCTTTGCTCAATGCATAATGTTGTTCTGGGCTTGCAGTACAGTGGCAATAATAGAATACAAATGTTTGTATGTGTTTCCTTTAGAAAGCGGGCACCATACATAGCTTATCTAACCAGGTGTCGTCAGGGCCTGCAGACATCTCAGGCCCATCTGGAGAGGCTCCTCCAGAGGGTGCTGAGGGACAAGGAGGTGGCTAACCGCTACTTCACCACTGTCTGTGTTCGGCTCCTCCTTGAACACATGGAGGCCAAGATGCTTGACTTCATTAAAGGTGGTATCTCTATACACATTTTCACATTCAGTCTACTTAAACCCTAGCTGAGCATATTGATTTGTTTGTTCCTCAGCTGGCCTTTGCTGCTAGCCTCTAGAGCGCAGAGAATGCGCACCTTCCTGACATCCTATTTTCTGCTATTTTCGGCATATTGTACATGATTTACAAAACAGTCATATTGTTGCACAGTAGAGGCTGCTGCTATGTCCTGTGCTGGTGTTACATCTGTTGTTTTTCTGCTCCCTTCCAGCATTCCAGGGGTGCACAGCAGCGGATGACAAGACGGCAGCAGTGGAGGATTTTCTGCGCTACTTGTACGGTGCCATGGCCCGTGATGCCATTTGGCAGTATGCTAGCGAGGACCAGCTGCAGGATGCCCAGATGGCTATCGAGCGCAGTGTTATGAACCGCATCTTCAAACTGGCCTTCTACCCCAACCAGGATGGAGATATTCTCAGAGACCAGTGAGTGGGTGATAAGACACCAGTGCCACACAGTCTCACTAGGCTGTATTTTATTTCAGTTATTTTATCAAGATTTGTGTCTAAATAGAAGAATATTTTCTCATATCTTGGCATGTATACAAATTCATTGAAGCTGTTTTGTCCTGGTGTAAAAGTTTACTTTTTACATAACTTCAGAATGGGACACTCCCCATCCTCAGTGCCTTCATGTTGCAGCAAAAATAATTGAGGTCTATATTTTATTGAGCAACAGCATATAAATATATGGAAGTAAGATTTGAAGGTTATACCCCCAGAATTGCCTTTGTGTGGAAGTAATTTGAAATCATGTCACACATTCAGAATGTGCTGTGTTGAATATGTGTGGCGATACAGTTTAAGTTGCATCTTTGTATAGCTAATTTTAGCTAATTATAGGAAATTATAGCTGTTTAACATTAACTTGGAAGCCAGGTAGTTTTTCTTAGAAAAGTTTGTTTTTTAGAATTTTCTTTTAAAGAGTTGAAGCCACTTAATCATTAGAAAACCAGAGGGGAAGATAAATTCAAATAAACTGCTTCATATTTAGCACTGTTGGATTGGACAGACTGTGTAATTCTGTTGTCGCGTACTGAGTTGTTCTGTCTCACACAGGCTTTTCCATGAACATATCCAGCGGCTCTCAAAAGTTGTGACGGCCAATCATAAAGCTCTTCAAGTCCCAGAGGTATCTTTTTGTTGACCTTTTTTTTCATCACTCCCATGCATTAGTGGAGAAGGCTTTAAAAAGTGTTTGTCATTGTTTGAGTTTTTTTCTTTTTTTTTTGGTTGCAGGTTTACCTGAAGGAGGCCCCCTGGCCCTCTGCACAGTCTGAGATCAGGACCATCAATGCATACAAGACGCCACGAGACAAAGTCCAGTGTATACTGCGCATGTGTTCCACCATCATGAACCTCCTCAGTCTGGCCAATGAAGACTCCGTCCCTGGAGCTGATGACTTTGTCCCTGTGCTTGTCTTTGTCCTCATAAGGGTAAGTCTGTCCTTTCTTCATTCTTCCACACTTTGTTGACAGCACAGTCAGTACCAAGCTGTATTCTTAAACAAACTCTTCAATGTCCAGGGATTTGTACCTTCACTATTGATCACTTATTGAGTTTTTATAAATGAAGACTAAGAATAATTATCAGATTTTTTCCCAAAATGACTGTATTGTAACTGCAAGGCACCATGAAGACTGCTATCTGCTAACCTGTGTGGATACATTTTACATATTTACATATTTATGACTGTAATCTGTACGGTGTTGCGTGAGGTTCTTTCAGCGGCTAATGTGGGCCCATCCCCACATCTCCTCCCCTCCAGGCAAACCCGCCCTGCCTGCTGTCCACCGTTCAGTACATCAATAATTTCTATGCCAGCCGGCTGAGTGGGGAGGAGTGCTATTGGTGGATGCAGTTCACCGCGGCGCTGGAATTCATTAAGACCATCGACGATCGCAAGTGAAGCAGAACAGCCACCTGTATGGGCAGACTGCGGGGGAAGGAGCCGGGAGACTGGGAGACTTCCCAACCAACTGCTCCCTCTGCACAGCTTATAAAACCTGGCCCTCAGCCTGCTCTTTATTTGTATAGCTTGTACATAGCCAGAGACATTGAAAGATTACAAAATATATATTACTGTACGTATGTGGACAAATCCAGGTTTTAGCCGTGGTGGGGAAAAAAACGGCATTGGGGAAAAATTAGCAAGATGTTAACTTTGAACCTGATTTGGATTCTTCCTTATCTTTTTGTCTCTTCGGTAATGTTTCACTTTCGGGCTCTGTATTAGGAATTGTATATATACACAAGCATCAATATGACATTAAATCAACCTAAAAGATAATCCTATATAAAGGGACCAGACTTCCTTGATGTGATCACTGATTTCCCCCCACCACTCCCACCACCACCCCCACCCCCCCAGAGTGAGGGGGGAGGGCTTCCAATTAAATTACAATATAATGTTCATTAAATGCATTGTAACATGGGGATTTACAGTGCGTGATAGTTACTGATGGGATTTAGTGACTCTTAAACACTGAGATCAATTCACAAAAACCTACATACTACTCATAAGGGTTAGTGTATGAAAACAGTAGGGCAGCTTATTTCATGAATTGTTTACTTCATCTTATTCCCAAAAACAAGTGTGTCAGTGAGAATTTGGACATAAGGGCCCACATATTTATATGAAATAAAATGTATTTATTTCTGTAATTCTATTTAATGCTTTGTTTATCCAATTTTTAAAAAAAAGAAATGCAAATGCATATCGGGCCCATTCAAGATGTCTGAGGCAAGTGGTGTTATAATAAACTTGCTAGAAAAGCTTGAGTTAGGAAGGCACCTTAGCGATGAGTAGCCCTTATAGGTGGGGATGCTGGGCGATTATGATACAGGGTCGACTCGTGCACAGAGAAGTGGTGGCATTTATGGAAATATTGAAAATAGTGCCTTTGATGTGGGGCGCTCTGTACAGGTAGTTATTTTTGACTATTTCTTAGTGGGGATAAAGCATAGGCATTATCCCCACTCTACCCCCCCACACACACACAAACACTCCAACGGGCCAACCACGTCTCACTGAGAAACGTTTTCCAGCCCTCACTGAAGGAACATGGGCGTCACTGATTGTCATGGCTCAGTCCCTTTAATGCACTTGAGTCTGAACAAATATCCCCTTTGGTATTCTAGATCCTACCTCAGAGTTGAAACCAATGAGCCTGATATCAGTCTGTATACAGTAACTGTCCTGCATTGGTTGACAACAGAGTACCGGATCATTTTTGCACTGGTAAGAAATAGTAAAACAGTGAGGGGAAGGTGGGAAAAGTTGGATATTGAGCTGCTGTGATGCTTGTTGTGGTCACATCACCCTTAATTAAAACAAGCCTTTGTTAGTGAACAAAGACGTTTTAGTTTCTAATCTTATACCTGAGATGCCACAAGTGTCCGCAAGGGCCAACTATTGGATATTAGCTCTCTACCTCCTCATAAGTTCAAGAAAGGGACTCGTGTTTATGTGCACTTATATTTCTTTCTTTTTTTTTTTTTTTCCAATTTGGCGTGCTGTGATATCCCAGTGTCATTGTATCTTTCTAATTATATTACAAGCATGTCTTTAATTATCCAGAAATGACTAAAATCTCCTCTTCTCTTGAAATCCTCTGCTTCATTTTTGTGCACAGATGTGCCACGTGTATTATAGTTTTTCGATAATCCATATCTTTTCACGGTAAATGACCTGACAGCACAATACATGGTAGGATAGAAGAGCAAATAATCAACACTATTGACTTGTTACTGACTTGCAGTTAATGCTAAAGTGGTTAGTGTAGTTGTACGTGAGTGTGGTTTTTATCTAGTGAGTGTGTGTGAGATGATTGTGTGATTGCTTGACCCTGTGCCTCCTCTTGCATGAAGTCAGTGGATGGTCTGTACATTCTCAATCATGATAAACAGTCGAACAGGATTAGTTTCTGCCACAGGCCAGTAATTGAACCTGCAAGAGGATGCAAAGCTTCTCTTTGTGTCCGTGATACTTGCACATCAGAACTCGATGATTTATTTTGCACAAAACAGATGTGTTTTCCTGAGCAAATTGACTGGGAGCAGTGCATTTTGAAATGTCAGTATACTTCTGGCCTTTACGGCCATTTAACATAAACACATTGTGATTAAAATAATATTTGAGTAGCTAACTTTAGCACCTGACTGTTACTCTTTTAAGCTGATGCACATCCACATTTATGGGCAACATCACAAATGCATTTTTAAATCCGTCTACAGCAGCACATGCACCGGATTTGTATGTGTCTGTGCAGTATACCTCCTGGCAGAGTCTGTGTAATCAATTTGATGAGAAAACCATGCACTGGAAAATCAAGTTGCAGGTTGCATCTATACTAATTAGGTTTATGTGATGTCACTTTAATTGGAAATACATACTCCACAAATCTGATGAAATTATTTGGACCTGGCTTATGTTTCCTCAGATAGCCGGTCGCAGCAGCTACAGACGACCCCAGTGAAGTACTGATCAAAACACCACGTTATTTACACAAAAATACACATGACTGTGATAGCCACTGTAATTTTCACTCTGACTGTATGCAAACCACTGGACAGTGGTGTCAAGTAAACAGACTACAGGGTTGGTCTGTTCTTCAAAGCTTTACTGCTCTGCTCCCTGTGCAATTGAGTTGAAAGGCTGAGCAGAGAGAAAAAAAAAAAGTTTTACATCTAATTTTACATTTAATTGTAAGCTTGCACAATTATGACATGCGGGGAAAGCCGGTTTGTCTTTACTGTGATTAATGCATTATGTAATTCTTTAAAAACAATAAAAGAAGCAGAAGTTTTTCTTTTTTTTTTTTTTTTTTTTTTTAATTCTTCTGTGCCTCTTGAGATACATTATGCATTTCCACTGCAGCAGGAGCATGTCGTACCTACTGTACACGCACAATAGTGTTTCATTATTCTGCGGCTTCTTGGACAGTGTAGGTATATCTGGCCGACAGTTCACACAATAGAAGCGATGGTAGGGAAATTTATGCATGGAATATAATTGTTAGTGGGGGCAGTGGAGCAGCATCATCCAATCTAGCAGCCACGAATAGCAACCTCTCAGCAAACATTTCATTACTGCTGACAAGTGTACGCTGGATTGTAATTGGAGATATCCCCTCATCTAAAAGCCCTCTTTACTTCACCGATTGCCTTCTCTAATACTCATCTTTTTTTCATCATAAACTTCTTCGTGGGGTGCTTTGTGTCCCCCGATGATATCTCGCAATTGTTAATTTAAATTCAAATTTTGGTGTGTGAAGTTAATTAGTTGCATAAGCCAATGGCTACATAGGCCAGATTTGGAGATTGGATCTTTTGACTATGTGGCACTTAGCTGATTTGAGATACAAGGAGGCTTGGTTTTGTTTTGGATTATTATGCTGCTCTACATACTGTATTGTTATTATTGGCTAATACCTTCTTCAGCGGTGAACTAGAGGCAACGTGAGGCTGTGCAGACATCACACGCGAGGTGTTATCACTTCCAAGGCATCAGAACAGTGGAGTTTGTTTTACAGGTGATGGCAGATGGATCAAGTGAAGAAGAAGAAGAAGAAGGGGGTTGTTGGACCCATCTGAGTTTTATATTGATGTCATTCTGCTACTTGCAGACATGAACAGGCCTGAGGTCTCACCCAGATGGTTGTGGAAAGACAGATGATCAGTCCAGCGGGGCTCGTGCATGACTTCACATGTTAGTCTGGTACTTTCTGGTTGTAGGGGAACAGTGGAGAAGACCCCCCCCACCCCCCACCCCACCCTGCTTAACTGTATCCCATGAAATCACACACATTCATCTCAGACTTCCTGTAGGCCTCATTATAAAGCTCCCACTAACTTTATACAACAATGGGAAGTTATTAAATGCATAATCAATTGTAAAATTTGGGTGTTAATGAATCCATAAAGATATGCCTAAATTAAAGTCATCCAAGAGTAGAGAGAGTAAAATAATGCACAAAAGCATGGCGAAAGGTAGGCTACACCTTTATGTGTACTACAGACACCGTTATTCTCCATGTAATATTATATTAGTGATTTTAGCTTTATTCCAAGTGTTCATTATATTTAAGGCAGGGATCCAGAATTTATATCTATATATAT
>LKNJ01000103.1:209320-226401 GCA_002120245.1 Maccullochella peelii | reverse complement strand
ATATATATATATATATATATATATATATATATATATATATATATATATACACATACATACATACATACACACCGTGCAGCTGCAGGAAGAACAACAAACAACACCAGCACTGTTATCCTCAGTGACTGTACGTGTTCTATCCACTGTAGTACAAGCGTAGCCTTTGCTTCGCCCTCGGTCTCCTGCAGATGGCAGACGCATCATTCCCGACGACGGTCTGCAGATCTGATCTGAGAGCGGCTCAGACAAAGAACACCAGGGGCACGACGGCTTGACATTTAAAACCAGTGGGACTGGCTGTCTGGAAGTGGAGCTGTTTTGTTTATTGTGGATATTCGTCAAATTACCAAAAAAGTGTCATTATTATTAATGTTATTCTTCTTATTCTCATCATTATTTTCGTTATTATTAGCCTACTATTATTGTTTCAGTAGTAGTAGTAGGACAGACATATAACACACTAAGCTAAATGAACAGGCAGAAAAGGCTAACACTTTTTATTACTTAGCTCATAAGAATAGTCTGTTGGTTCCTCGTGGCATTTTCCTTGATGTGAAAAGTGTCCCCGAAAAACATCACACAAGCGCGCGCCCCCCTTCCCACCCTTCACGTGCATAATAGAGGCTACTTGCAGGGTTCAGGTCCATATGTACTACGTGTCTCGTCGGAACTAATCTGCTGGTGGTGGCGGGAAATCTTCACTAAGGACAGAATAAACAACACAAGGCAGCAGCACGTCAATTAAATTAAATGCGGTGGGGGACAGAGGGGGGGGGGGGGGGGGGNGGGGGGAGCTAAATGAACAAAAATGTCAAATACACATATTAAAACTTAAATGAAATAGCCGGAAGGATGCAGGCAGAGGAGGAGATTAAAACTCAAAGGGATACCAAATCTCTGTGCCCTGAGGTGGTGATACTGTAAGAGATGCAAATAGTAAAAGTGAGCACCATTCTCTGTAATAATTTCAGCTTAAACTACAAAGACAAAGGGTAGAAAAGGAGATTTGTGTCGTGTGAACAAATAACAGAATAGATCTGGTTCATTATGAGGTTGCTATAGAGAGTCAATATTAAACCATGGGAATACAGTAAATGCTAACCCTAACGGTCATATTTTAGCATCATTCCAAAGGACAGATGTGGACTGTTGCATCCCTTTGCGCTTTTATTGTGGCATTAAACCTACTGGGTTTAGTCTGAAATAGTAGACATAGGAATAAATGACATTCCCTGTGTCTTCCTTTACTGCTCGCCACAAAGGATATCAATTAGGCAAAGGTGTCAGTTACAATGGTGCTTCTGAGACTACCGCTCCTTCCTTATATTGTCCTTATATCATTAGAAAAAGAACTATTTTCACATGCACAGCTAATCAAGAGAAAGAGTGGGTGGTGACATCAAATTGAACTGTGGAAATGGAACAGGAATTAGATGCACTTCAATCAACTGCAATCAACAGCCAATTACCCAGCGTACTTGAGTACCTTGACAAGTGCAGGTGTACCCTACAACTAACACAGGCCTCTTTCATGCATTTCCATAAACTCGACAGTAAACTCCCTCTCTGATTGAGCATGCATGTTTCATTGAGGCTGCAATTAAGCAGTATTGTTAGGGAGGTGTCAGGTGTAGATCGTAAGGAAAACAATCCCCTAAGGGCAACAATAACATGTATTTTACCTGGATGCATGTAAATCAATAATGTTGTTATTTGTTTATATTAAAATGACCTTTGTTGTTATTGCCTAGAGAAATGTTCATGTTGCTTATACATGTTTGCTGATTTGAACATTTCTAAACCAATGTTCAGAAATATGTTGGCAGGCGACATTTTTTTCGTACCACTGGACAGTACAGTGGTGTCACTGCCTGGCACAGATCTCATGGTGAACACGATCTAGACTGAAGATCTGCTGCTGATGCTGATGATCTCTGTCACTGGGGTGGATTTCAGGGCTCAGCTCTGACTGCTGGCCTGACAAGTCTAGGAAAACACACACACGCACACTCACACACACATGCATTCGATGCACACATAAGCCCCACACACACAGTGAGGCCAGCGTCCTGGTATGACCCACTTTGATTATTCTGTCCTTAAGCAACAGGTGATGGGCTTCCCCGGATGTCATCTGTGTCGTTGGCCTCTGTTCAGAGACAGCATTCAGGACCCAGGGAGAGCTGGCTGGCAACATGCCCGATCTACAAGTGAGCTGTCCTATCATTGACATCAAGTAAGCCGAAGATGTCATGTCTTCATCTTGTGAGAGTTCAATCCCCCTTTCAGGATGGATCAAGCTCTCTGTCGCTGGAGAGAGGCTGTGCAGATAAGTGTAGCGGGTCATGCAGTACTTCCTCCTGGGAATGTCTAGAAAATAACCCTTGGGATACAGACATGCTTAATAAAGGCTGCTTTATTGGTGATCATGAAGCAATAAATTGCACCAATGTGTGTGTGCACTCTGTATCCTACAGCACTGGATTTTAAATGTACAAATACCCTGATCAAGAGTGTATATATAAGTGTTGGCTGCTTTTTCTGTATGTGCAGGCACAGAAATGTGTTTCGTGTGAGCCCTGCATGGCCTGGTGCTCAGGCTACAGTCCATCTGGTGGACAGCACTGTAAGCTGCAGCAGTGGCGAGCTCTGATCTCCGCAGCTGGTCGACAGACTCGACACTGGAAAGGTTAGATATAGGAAAAAGACGTAAAAGAGAATGTGTGGAGGCGTATCCATAATCTTTCTAAACACGTAAAAACTGAAAACAGTTTTTGAAAAGAAAAGCAATTTTCGGATTGGAAACTCACTGTTGTGGTTGTAAAAATTAACATTATTCAAATATGTAAATGGGATTCTGTCCTGTTAAGATGTTTTTATTATTGTTGGTCAATAGTCTTGGTTTGATAATACACAGTCAATGACAAATAGCACAGTCTTCACATGAAGCCAACATATTTTGTAATATTCAATATATCGTACAATATGACCATTGACAGTCCATTAGCTTTTAAGAATGACCTGTTATTTCCCTCCTCTTTCTCTCTCTTTTGTTGCCCCCGAGCTACTTGACTTGTTCTACTTGACTCCTGAACCATTTTAATATCAGGCAGCCATGGGTTTCCTTCCTGTAAGCCAACGTCTTCATATTTCTGTTTCTGCCCTCCCAGAACGAGAGATAAAAACTGGAGTACTGGAGTACATGCTGTACTCTACCAGTGTATATTAATAGAGTTAGTGACCCTGTTAATGGCCCTTTTAAACACCATGGAGAGTGTGCAAGGAGCACAAATGTTGAGAAAATATTTTGGATCACTTTGACTATGATATTTGTGTAAATACAATTGTGTCCTCCTGCTGCTTATGACAAAATGCAAAAAGAAGCATAAAAGAAGCATTTATACATTTAGACATTGATCTTCAGTCCAGAACACTGTACTAAAGATTTTTTTCTCCTGCACATTGACTTCCAATTGCAAAGACATATAGTATAATTTCATTGTATTTTGACATTGTGCTATAACAACACATTTTTGAATTATTTTTATCTATATACAATGTTTTGAAAAATCAAAGAAATCAATATAATTCAATATGCCAGTTCAGTTTTGTTTAGTGCTAAATGCAACAGCTAGTTAACAGTTCATATTAATCACTTTTGAAATGACATCAATAAAGCAGCCCAACGGAAAAATGGCAATTAAGCATTTATTGGCCCAACGTGATCAGTGTTGTCAGAGGTCATGTGCAGACATCAATGGCAGTGTGTGCGTGTGTTCGAATACACGTACACTTTGCGTGCTTGTGCATGTTAAATCTGGCTGCAACTTTTTCTTTATGACAAACAGCCTCTATAAAAGATGCAGCCTGTCTCGCTGCAGCAAACCTCTTATGCTCCGTCTCTCTGTCACTGGCACTTCATTGCTTACTCACAGAGGAGTCCACAATGCTATATATTAATTAAGGGTTTCAGAAACAATAATGGTGACAATGAAGACAGTCCTCCCTCTTTGTCCTCCACGTTCTGCCGTCAGACGACATTAGGAGGCATTTGAGAGGAGATAGGGGAGGAGGAGGAGGGGATGGAGGAGAGATAGAGCTCCTTCTCTCCGGAATGTAATCTCCCTGATGTTACATGGTGCAGCCTAAACTGATAAATTGCAGATTAAATGGCGGCCACACTCCACTTCACCCTACAGCTTACACCACACCCCCTTAGTTCCACACATTTTTGCTATTCACTGCCTTCTTGGCCTGTCAATTCTGCCTAATCGTGAGAGGCACTAAAACACCAGGTCTTGACAGAGCCAGATCAAGAATGATGAACATCTCTCAATGGCAAAAGACTCGTGCTCCTAACTCTACTAGAAGGCTCACATCACTTATGCAGAAATCAGCGGCGTGCCAGCATCCAGGAATTATGCCTGCTGACAGGAGATGCATGAGGTACGCATTGTGCGGCTGGAGCAGCCTTGACAAGTTATAGTTAACTGCAGCAATGGCGACCCCGAACACAAAGGATACAGCGGCTTATTAATGGTGGAGCATCCATGTCAATAATCCCTGCTTTTGGGTTGTGTCCAGAGTCATGCATCTTGCCACTACAAGTGGCACACGCACTTGGTTTCACAGCATATATATACACACATACACACACATTCACACATACAGGGCACACATGTCCTCAGTGTGTATTCTCTCTGGAGTTATGGGCTGGAAAGCTTTCTTTTCCTATAGAATGAATGGCACAGCAGCTGGGAAAAAAAATGAAAGGTGAATATAAATATCAATATATATACACCTGTGCTTAATTATTTATCTGTTTTCTCAAAACTCCTGCCAGGGGGAGGTGCCCTCCCAACCTAATCCATAAGCATGAATACAAAGAAATAAGTCATTAAATTCCTAACCGCATGTTGCTGATGTCCTCTATGGAAATATTTGTAATGTATATTCTAATTTTTCTGAATAAATTAGGCAGCGATGCATTTCCATGTAAATTTATTCAAGGCGAAAGGAAGAGGAGTGTGGGGGGTGCGGTAAGATCTGCCAGATTATGCATAATTGTAGTATTGTAGCCCTCATTTCTACATCTAGCTCCGTATTGCGTGGTCATTAAATTCTAAAATAATGGCAACCTCACAGCTTCTCTGTCCTAATTGCCCCTTCCATACAATTGCCTTCTCAAGACAATATGATGAAGTGTGCTGTAGGATGTGTTAATAAGATGGCATTTCTAACTGAGGAGGACAATGCTTTGGAGTTGTATTCTCAGCGTATACCAAGTGGAGTGACTTCACTCACTCACTGCCTTTCTTATTTGCTCACCTTTTTTTTTTTTTTTACTGTTTGATGTCTTTGAGGCAGCAAACCACTGAGCTCACTGTAGCCCTGACATATCAGGAGGAAACTGGGGTTTCAGCTTGTCTCCACTCATTTCAATATGTGGAGAAATCAAAGAGGGAAAAAGGCTCATTAATAAAAAGACATGTCTCTAATCCACTCAGTGGTTGGGAGGAAATTTTTTTAATGGAATGCAACACCATACCTAATTGCACGGCCGCATCAGGAGCACAGTATACATTTCAAAGGAAAATATGCATGAATTTCAAATGTAGTATCTCTCAATTGAGACCAGATACGAGTGAGAGGAAGGGAAGGAGAGATCAATCTCTGTGATGATGTGTGAAAAGGGCAAGCTCCTCGCCCAGCATGTACTTTTCCTCATTACCTTTCATTTGGCAACCGAGCATCTTCCACTTGATACAAAATAAACAGCTTGAATACAGTGTGATGATATTGAGCCGTCTGTGGCCGCAGTGGAACCTGCACGTCCTCATCTGTGCATATTTGTAAACACACATTTCAGACTGAAAGCTTCAGTTGCACTTGCATGATAGAAGGTTATTATAATGTGTTTAAAGTGTCCCGCAGTGGACATTTTGTCCACGCTGAGACATGGTGGACTCATCACCAGCAATGCCCCCCCCCCCCCACACACACACACAACACCCCAGAGTGCTCTCCTCGTAGCCTAACCCACCTAAACATCCTCTCAGCTCACTCTGACGTTTAGCCATGCTTCATCTCTGCATCCTTAAAAGCAGAAATTAATGACAAGCACAAAGCTGCTCATTTATAATTGCTTCATTATACTGTTGTGTTCTCCTGACAATAATGGTGTTGCTGGTGTTTTTCTAATTATATGGCATTTTTTTTTGCTCGTTATCAAGGACTTCAGGTAATTGTGGAGAAAATAATGACTGCCTGCCTGCCTGCTTCCTCCGTCTCTCATGGATTGCACATCACAAACAGTCTCAGTGCAGCCAAGAGCCTTATCAAGGAGGCTGTTGGGTTGCCTTTTAAAGCCGACTCCATTTACACTGCTAGTCATCAGTGGCCCAGTGGCTCAAGCGTCTCTAATGAGCAACTTGTATTCAAGTGTTTCACTCAAGGTTTATGACAGATTACAATTAGCTTCTGTTTTTGTTGTACTTGAATCACAGACTTTCTTACTAATTCTCATTTAATATTTGTTCTCCTTACTTCCTTTGCCAACACCTCTCTCAAGATTTGAGGTGATTGGGATAACTCAGAAAAAATAAAAATAGTCTTCTTAAATAATTTAAAGCACAAATTAATAATATGACGCTAAAGAAAAAAACACATTCTGAGACCATATAAGTCTCATATAAGAAGTCTCAAATATGACTTGCAACAGTGACGATAACATCGCTAATAATGCTGTCTGTGTAGTGTGATTTCATTCAGCTGTGGGGAGATTAGTGATTTGCATTTAATACCCGGTGTGCTCTGCTGTTCCTTTTTCATGCAACATTGCCGGATATGGATGATGACATTATAATAATTAAAGAACATTATGGACAGAGGGCGCATTGCTATTTGCCACCATGCGTAATTGTGGCCAACACTGTTATTTCTATTGGAAGAATGCATCCATGTGTGAAATAATAATACTCCCTCCAGGAATACCATTGTCATATTTTATTCGTCAGTATGAAAAGATGAAACAAAAAAACATAATAAAAAAATAAACTCTCACTCTTCATTTCCATCCTTCTTCCTTTTGTTTTTTAATTCTGCTGTTGCAGCATCCAGCACCATTGCTGTCTGCAAACCTCAGAGGTGGACTTAATTAGTTGCTAAGAGAAAGCTGCCAGTGGTGGGGAGCTAAGAGAGTGGGGCAGATTTTAGTTTGCTCTGAACTTTGCTAATTATCAGGTAGGATGTAATTTTCTCCGTTCCCAAGAGGCACCCAGCAGAGAACTGCACCATCTAAAAGGAGAGAAGCCCGGAAGAAGTATGAAATATTGAGTGTTCTGAACAAATCCTTTTGTTACTATTTCTTCTTCCAGATCACTAAGAGATATTCTTCTTCTTCTTTTTCTTTTCTGGAGGAGTGATTATAGATGATTAGTCTAATGCCGTGACACGTCACCTGAGAGGGTGTGGGAGGGAGCGTTTGCACAAACTAGTGATCATGGACAGGTGGAGACAGGATGTAGTGTGGCTCAGAATGGGGAAGGCAAGCGCCGGGCGTATATCATTTATATCCAGCAATGTCTGAGCAGTGACAGGGACTGTGTTTAGCAGGTTCCTATCCCACATGCATCACATTATGATTCTGAAGTGCCTCAGACGAAAGAGGAGGCTGAATTGCCGTTGACCTGAGTGAGCTAAAATGACATAGATTCAGACAAATAGAGCACTGAGCTAAGCAGGAAAACAAGATGGATGTCTAGTGGCAGCACATCTGCACAGGCTCCCTCTCCCTCGCTGTGTGTGTGTGTGTGTGTGTGTGTGTGTGTGTGTGTGTGTGTGTGTGTGTGTGTGCGCGTGTGTTTGGTGAGCCCAAACTTTTGACATTTTCCCCAGATACACTGAAGCCGTCTGGATGCACACTTAAAAGGCTTGCATGCATGCAACTTAAAACTCTAGCAATTATGCAATTTCTTGATTCACAAACACACATTTCTTTGAATGTTGCCATGGCTCCTCTAACTGCACACAACTTGACATTAAATTCAAGGACTTTTAAGAGACATCTCTCTGTGTTCTAAAATGTCAACGTGAAGTTTTCAGAGCGGCTTTTACAAGCTTCCCAGTTTAAATCTTGGCAGACTCTTCTGTGTGTGAGTGTATCACCATGGTTGCGGCGTCTAATATGCACGCCCCAGTGCATTGAGAAAAGAGAGTACTTCTTCCTCACTTGGTTTAATTGTCCCTCAGAGACCTGTGGAATTGGAATCTAAGTGGAATACCAGTCTCTTTCTCCAGCTTTACCCCCCCGACACCATCACAACCACCACCCCCACACCCTCTTTCTCTCCCTCTCTCTGGGGTTGGAGCGGGCATTCGGAGACTCTTGATTTGGTCCTGTCTTTATTTCATCACAGGCATCTTCTCAGCTTGCTCCTCGCCGTGGTGCTTTAGCGCCACAGCGTTCGGCTTTATTAACCCCCCTAAGCAAGAAGTACCTAAGGGAGGTCAGACACTGGTCGTTAAAAATCTATTGTGACTTGTCTGAAAAATGAATAAATGAGCACATTATTTCCCCCCGTTCCGCAGCCCTGGTGCGCTGTTTGTCTAATCAAGTGCGGGAGCAGGCAAAGTCAACCAGGGTTGACATGCACATTTTATTTAAGTTTTTGTCTGTCAGAGGAGTTTAAATGTGTAATGAACAAAGGAGTGGTGATTTGAAATATAATCCCATTACACTGATGAAATTACAAAGACGGCGAGAGTTCACAAATCATGCTCATTGTTTTCTATCATGAGCGATGCCCCTGTTGAGGTTGTGGCGCGAGGAGGAAGGGCAGACGGTGAATGAATAGTGACAGCAGTGTAAGGGGATTGGGAGTGCAGCGTGGCCCGGCCTCTGTGCATCTCCCTGTACTGGGAGATGCTAAAGGGCTTTGTTCTTGCCTCTGCCGTGGCTCAGGATGAACCCATTAGAACGGGCCCAACACAAAATTACAGCTCCAAAAGAGCTGTGTCCTGGTCAGAGTAGAGGTGGACATATGGAGTCTTTTTCCAAAAGTCGTGCTGACAAATTAAGTGAAACAGCTTTGACCCAGTGCAAGCAAAATGGGATTTCCAGACAAGAAGTTATGGTATCAATTTATGCATTGCGCTAACATTTACGAAGCTCCAGCAACTGTATCACATCAATGTAACGTGCAAGGAAATCAAACTTTGTTTTCGTGACTGGAAGTTGAGATAGTGTACTGTATTGCTAATGCTAAGATTTGTTTACATCTACACTAGTGCTACCTTCAAGCAACTTTGAGGATGGACAACATCATGACCGGATTGCTTGTTTGTCTTTTCGAGTCAAGCTTGTAAGATTATGTCTTAAGGATTAATATAGCTGTGTGTGCAGAAGCTGCAGAAGTCCTTTGATGTCTGCCTTTGATAAGGAGGGTGCTAACAGTTAGGCCCATGGCTTAGAAAAAGTTGCATATCACTGTGGGAAAAAAAGAAAATTTGGAGAAACTTCTGTTTTAGTTTTCTACAGCTTTAATTGGAAGCCTCATATGCCCCTTAAACAACATCATCTGAAGCTAATAAGACTTAAAAAGTACATCTGGCTCTAAAATGCTTACCATTTTTAACACTAATGAACTGAGGCATGCAGTAGAGATCGCCAAACTGCGGGGAGATGTACAGTATATTCTGGAAAATTCCCCTGCTGCACAGGAGCTCATAAAACACATCTGAAGACAGGAACTTGTATCTGGTTATTCGTGTTTAATTGGAGGCGCTGAGTGATGCAAACTAGGTTTTAATGCCCTCCCCTGCTGCCTGACTACAAGTAGCATCAGTGTTGCCACCCCTCCTTTTCTATCTATCCTTGCAAAAATGACCAAACATACTGCTAACAACGTCTGAAACACACTCCCTACAAACTCCCCTCTAATGTGGCAACACAACATGCAGATATTAGATGCTAAATGCATCTAAATGTCACAGTTTTGTTTCATTTTCTGGCATGTAAAGAAGCGCACAAGTAATTGTGACAATCCTGCCAAAGATACAGTCTCATGTGGGAACTTTATTAAATCATGTTTGTTTCAGAATTTCTTTGGTTTCTATTGACTGGCCATATTAAAGTGCTGGGATTTATAATGTGATACTTATGTCATCAGTCCGAGGAAGTGGTGAAAAACCAACATCTAAAGTGAGAAAGCTGGGTGTCATCGATGTGATGATGTATTAAATGGAGACCCAATCGACTTGACAATTACATCATTCAAAACACAACGACAGCTAAACCTGCCCACTGTAGGGGCCATTTGATATTCATTTCCTGTAACTGTCACATGTGTTCTTTGGCGAGCTTTGTCGAATGTCCGTTTTTTGTTAAACGCTTGACACAACGTTCTGTCTCGCGCTATTACATTCTCTTCCAGGCTTTGATCTTCTCCATGTACAATATAATAGCTCATCCTGTAAACATGAGAACAGATTGAATAAAGAATACTTTGCTTTCCCTTGGCCCTGGAAAACAGTTCTGTCATGTGCTGTCCACGCTCATCTCAGCTCTGGGCTGGCTGTGGTGCCTTTATTCAATGTGACAGAGGAGAGCTGGGGACTTTTTCTCCTGGCACCCCGGTACGCGCCACACTGACACTCTCCTCTGAAGTGACACATTAATTCTAATAAAGCGCTGCCTTACCAGGGCCCACGAAGACCAGGGCTGTTGGGGGGGGGGCAGACTCTCGTATAAATACCAGGCTTAATGAAGGGAGGCAGTGGTGGCGCAGGTGGTGTGGCAGTGCAGGTGGCACCTCTCGCCCCCAGGCTCCTGGGTGAGTCCGCTGCCACCGCCACTCCAGGGGGCACAGCAGCAGAGATTGCATTTTAATTACCAGGTACACCTTGTCCTCCTGATGGGTCACCGCCTTGGTGGGAGTGAGTCTGCAGACGTGCCTGTTTCCAGACCTGCTTTATCTCTACCTGCATGTTTACAATGAGATACTCCCCTAAACGTTGTAACGCAATGCTCGAACGCGAATAGGGATCTTATTGTTCATGCTTGGCCTGTCACCACTCAACATAACTAATTCTGTATATGGGAGAGACCGGCATCTTCCCTGAATTATGTACACCTCTCTCCCTGTGCGGAGGCATCCATCCAGCCCCAGTCATTGCTAAGCCTCCCCTTGAGGAGCTCTATCCACAGGGAGGTCCACACCTGTTTCCTCCCCTCCTCCCTCCTCACTCTGGAAAAATCATCTCTCTCCCTCTTCCAGTAGTAACTAAAAACTCTTGACATTTCAAATGCTTCTTTAGTTGGGGATCCGAGTTTTGTGCAAGTACCCTGGTGTACCTGTGTGAGAAATGGATCATGGTTTCTCGGCACCCATCCCTTCTGTGTGTCGAGACCCTGTACAGATGGGTGATGAGAGGGCTTGGTTTGGGGGAGGGAGGGAGGGTTGTATGTCCAGGACATGTGAAGACACCCCCCCCACCCCCTCCCCCCGCTCTGTCTCTCTCTCTCTCTCTCTCTCTCTCTCTCTGGGGACGCTTCTGTCAGCACACACCAGCACTCAGCTGCACAGATGTTGTTGCATTGTCTGGAGCACCAAAGCCCAGATCAGCCCAACTGGGAGCTTCTACTCATTAGCTATTGTCTCTGTGTGTCTGACTGGGCCTTTGATGAATGCAGCAGTTAGCCGAAGATCAGACACCAGACAGAGAGAACAGAAAATGAACAATCTATCCATCTGAAAGATACAGTTCAAAAGATAATACCCCACTATGTTCAGCATGTTCGGGGACTACAGATGAAAATTAGCCTTTCTGGCTAACTCTGGCATATTTTCAGAAATGTTATTAATATGCACTGTCCCTGCTAAACAAAGTAATAACAATAATGAAATGAACATTGCCGATTTCATGTTTATTTCACAGTCAAATTCATTATAGACTTTTCAAAAAATGAGAACCATAGTTGAGGTGCATCTTGTCCTTGATCGTACAGTTTGTCTTTTCGTTTTTTCTGCACTCAGCAAACATACTATATCATCTTAAGCTTTGTATTTACCATAAAGAGCATGGGCTCTAAGCTCCGGAAAATAAAAGGGCACCGTGTCTGCCACTTGGAAACTCTGCTTCCCTCTTTGCTTACTCACCCAGAGAAAGGCCATGCTATTATTTATTTAATTCCCCCTCCTTCCCTTCTTCTCTCTTCCCCTGCATGCACCCACCCAGCCAGCCAGCCAGCCGGGCTATGAACACATTGCGGGGCCTGAGGGCAGTACTGTGGACAACCTGCACTGTGTTCACATGGCTGAGCAGAGAGCGAGTGAGGAAGACTGGCACGCTGAAACCAAACAGGTGTATGATTCAGAGGCGTGAGCTGTGAAGGGTGAATTTCTTATACAAGTCAATGTTGCTTTTGGAGCAAACAGCGGCTTGGAGCTGTCCCAGGAAACATTTACACGCATTGTGACTTTTTCCTCTCATAAGCCAAAACGTGTTTCTGTTGTTTCATGGCAAGCTTTTCCAAGGCTGTGAGGAATTTTGCATTCCCTCATCTTACTTTATTACCACTCTAGGATTAAAAGTAAATATTGGCTTAAGTCACATTCATCAACATGACAAGTAAAATATAAGTAATGATATGCCACCTAGAATCTACATGATGCTAACAAGTGGTCAGGGCTGTGTAGTTTTCAAACAGTGATGTCAGTCCTGTGATGTCTGTGGATTTTCTCCAGAGTTCTCACTTTGTGTAGGTGGGCGTCTTCATTTAGCCACAAACAACATCACTGCTTGTCACAGTTCTATTTATTGATTTCATGCTGACAAAAAGTCATCACTTCCTGTGCATCAGTGTATTATTCTTTGGAAAGATCTGGCCAACACTGGATACTGGAGAATTTCTATTTCAGTTTCAGAATGTCACAAATTATAAGCATAAATCACATTATTTTCAACCTGGAAATTATTTTCCATGTTTTTGCCATTTTGTCAAATGTTGCCAGTTGGTTCTGATCAACAATTTGCCAGTTACACCACTGTGGAGCTCAATGTGCAGCACAGCACAGTTCTTTTGCAGAGGCCCTGCTTGACAATACTGGCCCTCATTTCACCTTGCTACACAGCTGGATCTGAACATCACGGAAGCAACGTAAGAATCAGGACCCTAGATGCTCCACCATCTTTGCTGTACTTCAAGGGCAACAATGTAGGAAGTTGCAAATTTTATCTTTAAATAGCTCTAATTAAACTATAAAACTACTATTATCACACAACATTTCAGTCTACATTTTAGCATTGCTCACACAGTTCCTTGTTCAACGTGATGGCTGCCGGTTCTCAGGCTGGAGGAACAGCAAGTGCAGCAGATTATGAGCAGAGTATGTGCTGACGTATTAACATAAATACAACAGATATTTTAATTCTGCCTCAGACAGCTGACATGGGTGCACTCCCTACTGTGTTTACCATTTGAGGTAGCTGAATTCTGATTTATTGTATATATCACAGCCTGTAAAACATTCCCACTTTTTTTCCCTTTAACACTTGATATCAAAGTAAATCTGACATGAGCGTCACAGTCCTTGCCTCTTCTACAAGCTAGCTAGCTAGTTAGCCTGTAGGATAATTCATGTTTATTACAACTTGGGTTTTATTTTTGTACCATATTTTTTTGGTTATGATAACCCTGTGATCATCAAAGGATTGCTGAGATCTGGGAACACGTCGACATTGCTACGACATTGTCTGATTGGGCAATAATAATAAACAAGCTAACAGTTTAGCTAGCTTATCTGAACCAGTTTATTTGCAGGTAAAACACATAAAAGAGTGCATCTGTAATGTTGGTAATAATCCACCATTGCACAGGAAAACTTTGAGCGTGCACAACTACGGTAAGTATTGTAAATCAAAGTTTAACCAGGAAGTCAGCCTGTAAACTGTGATGGATGCTTATAATGGACAGTAGTGAGTAACAGTGGGTAATAATTTTAACCTTTTGGCTTCTTTGCTCTTCCAAATAAGGTTTTGCTAACCTAGGAGATTGTTAATAATCATCTTATTGATCGTATATCGTCTCATTGGATTTCTTTTTAGCAATGTTGCCGCATCCCTAGATCTCTCCAGTTACCTTGGTTAGTACAATGTGATTACAAAACCACGAAAATAAGACCCAGGCTGCACGAAACCGCAATTTTAACCTATTAAAACATACTGTAACACTGAATTACATTTAGGTTTCATGCAGGGAGCTATTGGACTGTGGGCGTTATTGTGTTAAAAATGTTTTGGGTACATTTGTGTTTTAGTCTTTGAGTTTCCATTAGCTCTGTAGGATTGATTTTCAGAGCAGCACTCTCTGTGAACTGGAGCTACATAACTGGAATTATCATTTTGAACAGCAGTAAAGTCATACAATTTTAATGCAGCTTTTTTACTACCTAACTTATAATCAATGACAATCAAAGCAAGTTATAGAGCTACATTCAGCCATTTCATACCCTCTTCCCTTTTCACTGCACTTCTACAAAAAGATTTGACCTGCAAACTGGGAAAGCACAGTGTTTAATAATGTGGTTTAACAAGAAATCAACAGACCTCTCCACACTTTGGAATACAGAAATGACACAATGTCCCGGAGGAGTCACTAAGGAAGCAGACATAAATCTCTGCGCAGTCAGTCCTTGAAGGCTAGACCTTGAGGTTAAGATAAGAGACCATGTTAGTGGTTATTAAGTGAAAGTTTCCAATCGATAGCCAGAGAGACGTAATCAGGGAGGGTTTAATTGCAGAGGGGAAGACATCTATTCACGTTATTGCAGCAGCTGTCCAGAAAAGCTTAATTTTTTTGCCCCAGAGTCTCTCTCTCACCACCTGACTCCAACTGACCTCCTGAAAGGCTACCGCTCACGCCGTGTAGAGGTGTCAGACATTTAGTGATATCACTCCAATTTTATTTTGTGACTTTTGTATGACTCATCTCCACAGCGTCTTACTGACGTCAATGCAATGTAAAAAAAAAAAAATCATCACCATTGACTACATATAGAATTATTTATTTTGCTATTGAATATACTGCAGACAATTCCATTTGATTTCATACCAAATAACACAAGGAAACAATAAGACAGTGCTTTTCTTTGTTCACTTTCCAGAAGGTAAAGGAAAACTTATGAATACAACTGCTTTTTTATGACTCCGAATTCTCTAAAGCATTAACCTTTAAAAATTAGATTTACATCTGCATTTGTCAACCTCCACCATATAAACCTGGCAATAAACACCTTAGAGACTCCAAACATCTCCCATGACCTCAGAAAATATTTGACTCTAGTTATATATCAACCATCAATTACCACTTATGCAAAATTAATTACTGAATACAACAGTTATGCCTTTGCTACATACTGTCCAGTACATCAGGAAAGGAAATAAAGTACTTTGATATAGTACAAACTGAACATATTTTTAAACAATATTCCAACATTAATCACTTGAAAATTCAATGTATTTTTTGCTAATAGGGCTCCACTCAATAAGATGCTTGAATATAAGGATTCAGCATTACAGATAAATTGGATTCTCACAAAGAAAATTAGGCGCATTATTCAGTGCAGTGGTCGTCTCCTTTATTATTGAAAGAGACTCTGCTACATTATGTTGCATGATCATAATAAGCATAAAAAGCCATTCATTGCTACATCAGTCCCATTCCTGGTCCTGCAGCAGCCTGTTCATTTCTGGCTCCATGTGCTGCTTGATCACCAAAATCCAAAGGCGACTTATTGCTGGGAATTTCATGCCATGAAATGATGATGATGATGTGAATGGATGGCTGATGCCGTGTCAAATCCAGTAGATGTCAGTAAATTGGAACATATGTTACTTAAACTATAACATCATGATAATTCTCCTCCAAGATGGCTCATAAAACTGGAATTTATTAGCCTAAATCTAGGGTGATGATAACATAGATAATTTTTAATGGAAGGTTAATGCGAGAATCAAAAGATAAAAATGGACCCTTTGGCCTTGTATCAGCTGTATCCTACAGTGGCGTGCTAAAATCTGAACATTTTTTATGCACCGTGGGGTGTTCCCCTTTCATTACATTTTATAGCTTAAAGCATAAAAATATACGGAACATTTTCATGGCTAATAAAATCCCAGATCTTTACATGATAAGCAGAATGGAGACACAGTGTAAAGGAAATCTAGTTAGAGTAAAGCTTCTGCAAAATATTCCCTCTGCTATTTGTCCCAGTGCTGTCCCACCAGAATGAGGAGTGTGTTCAGCTGCTCGTGAGCCATACCTCCTCCCAGCGGGGACCCGGAGAGCCTGCTCTGACACTAGCACAGAGCGCTTCCTCTATTCCCACAGACACACTTTTAAAATAGGCCACATTGGAGAAAACATGACTTTTCACTATTCTAATAAATGGGAGGCTGCCTGTTTATTATTAATGACATCCCAGCACACTTTTCAGATTTGGTTGGTGTTACGCTGTGTGAGTAATTTATATTCATGCCAGCGTGAGAGCCTGCGTGTGTATGCTTACTGTCTTTTTACTGTCAGCTATGTGTAGTAGTTCCATGAAATTTTAATGTTTACCAGGTCAGTCCTGACCTTCTTAATCCTCCTGGTTATTAATATGGTAAAGCCAGCACAGAGGAACAATTAATCAAAAACACCTCTTTTCTTCCCTTTTTCACCTTTCATACATATTAATTATATTCAGCTGCCTTGGGCTGAGGAGTGCATTAACATGTATGTTCCGACGCAGAGAAATAAGTCAAAAAGCAGAGCGACCCCTACAGCGACCCTGCCCCTACAGCGTGAGGTAGTTCCCCAGGATTAGCCTTATGAGGCTGAGTGGCAGGAACTTGAACATGACAGAGCACTGATACACTTTCTTGTCCAGACAATTATCTGTGCCCTACTTAAAGCTAATTCTACACGGGCCCCCCAGGTTGTGTGTGAAGCATCCTGGTGGGGGGGGCAGCAGTAGAGGGTGTCAGCAGTCACAGGAGGACCAGACTGCCCCGGAGCAAAGCTGCGGGGCCCTTTTCAG